>VZRM01007379.1:70367-121230 GCA_013397955.1 Grantiella picta | reverse complement strand
TGCAGTTGACACACCTGAAGGACAGGATGCCATCAGAGGACCTGGACAAGCTCAAGAAGTGGCCCATGGGAATCTCATGAGGTTTAACAAGACCAAGTGCTGGTGCTGCACCTGGGTCAGGGCAACCCTTAGTATCAACACAGGGTGGAGATGAACAGATCAAGACCAGCCCTGTTGAGAAGGACTTGGTGGCATAGTGGAGGAGATGTTGGACATGACCCAGCCATGGCAGTTTTTTGACCCAGAAAGCCAAATGTGTCCTGGGCTACATCAAAAGCAGGGAGGGGATTCTGTCCTGCTCTGGTGACACCCCACCTGGAGTACTGTATCCCAACTGCGATACTGTGCTGTATCCCAACCCAACCCACCTGGAGTGCTGTATCTTTGGGGTCCTCCCAAAGACAGGACGTGGACTTGCTAGAGTGATTCCAGAGGATGACCACCATGTTGATCAGAGGGATGAAGCACATCTCCTATGAGGAAAGGCTGAGGGAATCAGGATTATTCAGCCTGGAAAAGAGATGGCTTTGGGGGGACCTAATTGTGACCTTCCAGTATCTGAAGGGATCTTACAGGAAAGAAGGGGCAAGACAATTTACAAGGATGTGTAGTGACAGGACAAGGGCTAAAGAGCTCAGACTGAAAGAGAGTAAGTGTAAGTTAGACATTAGGAAATATATTCTTTACAGTGAGTGTGGTGAGGCACTGGCACAGGTTGAACAGGGAAGCTGGGGATGCCCTATACCAAAAGGTGCTCAAGGCCAGGTGGGATGGGCTCTGTGCAACCTGGCAAGTTGAAGGTAGCCCTGCCCGGGGCAGGGGAGTTGGAACAAGATGATTTTTAAGGTCCTTTTCCAACCCAAACCATTCTATGCTTCTATGATCCTTTGTCTCTGAGAATAAGGATATATAAATAGAGAAATATAACAATATAGGAAATCTTGGTACATAACCGATGATCACCCATTGCCTCTGCTGGTCGCAGTGATGTGTGTGTGATTTACACTTAAGACACAAAAGAAGTGCAGATATATTCTGCCAAACTCTGGAGAAAAGATTTTTCTTAAATTTGGGGCCATGGGGTGGTTTATGTGTTTTTTTTTTTCTTTGGTTGGTTTGTTGGTTGGCTGGTGGGTTTTTTTTGTTTGATTGGGTTTTTTTAAGAAAAATTTGTATTGAGCAAAAATTCAAGAGGCCTTGTATCATCTGTAGTTTGAACTTCAAAGTTTCACTGCTTTAGGGAGAGTTGAAATCAGGCAGTACAAAGCCAAGTTTAATCATATGTTCTTTGGTACTTTCAGTTGATCTGTGCTGTCACTTGGGATATATACATGGATTGCCCTCAAAGTTCTGTTTTCTTGAGCATTCCTATATGAAATTCAAAATAATCAATGTTCATATTAAATTATTTCAACAGAACTGAAGAGGCTGGAAGTTGTTATATGAAGTACCAGGTGTTATTCTTTTTCTTGTCACCTGTTATTTCTTCTAACATCATTTTTCTGCATTATTATTTCTCTTACTGCAGAGAAACATGCTCTCCTGGGAATTTTCTTTCAGCCTCCTTCTCAAAGAGGAATCCTTCCATTTCCCTGACTCTTCCCACCAGCCTTGGGAATACCTTGAAGTAGTCAAATACCTTGAAGTATTTGTATTTTTCCTTGTGTACACATTCATTCTTCTATTTTGACACATGCTTTTCTATAGCTGTATGACCTTCAGCCCAAGTTTTCAACAGGGTTGTCTTGCTCTAGCTGAAATATCTGTCAAGGATTAATGTGGAGGAAGAGATCTAAATGAAATTGAGGGGGTTCAGAAACAGTTACTTCAGATCAGATCAGTGACAGTAACTAATTCCTGCTTAGTGCAGAAGGTAATCGAAGAAGAATCAGACTAAACCATAACTTGGTGTTTTTCTGAGTGTGAGAAGCATAGGCAAGCATGGCTTCTACAGCCTGATTGTAGAATAGAAGTATTGTGGGCTGCTAAACTGGGATTGTGTGCTCAAACTTTTAAAGATCTCCCTTGTTTACCTTGAAACTCCTGAGTAATGGCTTAATTACAGAAAAACCTACTAAAGAGAAACCTGATAATAGAAACTTGATTATCTTGTAGAACAAGAATTGTTGGAGGGAAGGTTTCTTACTGTGTTTTTATCATGTTATTAGGAATATGGTAGAATTGTCAATAGTGATCCAGATTAAGTAGAAGTATTTGCTGAACATTTCTAGTCATTATTTGATGCAGTATAGATAGTTGATTCCTCACCTCTGATGATAATAATCAAACATTTTTGTAAGCTGAAACAATAAATGCTAGACAATTTTAAATAGTAGCTACAAAGAATTTGCATTTAGAAGCTTTAAAAATGTTTAAGAACTATCTAAGCAATTTATGTTGACTTCAAATGTTCTTTAGAACTTTGTAAGATTAGCTTGTTTTGAAATTTAAAACAAGTAAAGTGAACAACAAGTCTGTTCCAGGCTTGTCAATCTGACACTGATCTGAATCACATAAAGAGCATGTTAGTCTGATAACAAAAAGCCGAAAGAGTAGAACAAATAAAAAAAACATCCAGAAAATAAGCGTATTTCATAACCTCAGTGGAGACAAATAAAACTGATGGAATATGCCTACAACTTTGTCAGGCATTTTAATAGGTGCAAAATGATGTCTTGAAAAGTAACAAGATTGGAGGCATAAAGTCAGGAGGAAATAACAAAACCACACTTGCACAACAGAGAATATGAGCTGCAGATGCATCCTGAAATGAAACTACAGGTGATCACTGATACTCAACTGGAAAAAAAGATTAATGCAGTCTTCCAGGGTTTAAACAACAAAGTACATTGTTGGAGTTTCTGTATTTATTACTGTGATAACTTGCTACTAAAACACCACGAGCTCAAGAAAGACATTGACAAGGCAGGAAAACACTGGAGAAGAATACAGGAATAAATAAGGATAGAAAAAGCAAGTTTTAAGGAAATGTGTAAGTCTTTGATTCAGTTGACATGTCTTCAACTTGGTTTTCATATCAAAACCGGATGGGTCATTATACTTCATCTTAAGAGAAAAGACAGTAATGATCAATTGGGATTGGAAGTTTTGGTGAATTTTCTATCATCAGAGTATTTGCTTTTCAAGGCTGGAAGTTCTCAGCAATATTGTACATTTTGATGGTTGGCTGACCATAAAAGCTGTGGTCCCCAGCCATATTAAGCTAAGGAGAACAAGTACTTTGAGTGACTTCTGAGAGGTAGGAATATTCCTTTTCTTACAGCAAATACAGCCTGCACCATGGGAACAGAGTCCCTGGTTTCCTGCAAAGACTCTGTCTCCATCACAGCTGCTATGTCTCTATTTCTTTCACATTGACTCTATTTAAAAAGAATAAGGCCTCATGGAGCCATGCTGCCAGAGATATCCCCTAGTACTCCTATACACATCCCTGGATTTCCCTAGATAGCCATTACTGCAAATCTGCATAGAATTGCTTAGTCTAAAACATACTGCAGGCAATGAATGAGTTCATTTCAGACCTCAGTGACATAATGGCCATAATCACAATAAAAATACATAAAATTACATTAATGGAATAAATTTCAAGCTGTTTTACCATTCTAGCACATTTTAACGGATACTTTTCAAGGATACTGAAGGGGTGGGTTTATTTAGCAAAATCAGAGAACATACTTCACCATTTTCAGTTTCCTTTGTTAGTCTTAGATTGTGTTGTTCTTGATGCAGATAAGAGAAACGAGAGTAAATTTCTACCTGCATGTTACCAAACCACATTTGAAAGCACGACCTCAAAACTCTTGGTGAGAGAAAACAGCATTGCAATTTTTGACAGGAACATGTAAATTTGTTGACAGGAACATGTAAATTTGTAAACAGGAACATGGACACCATCTTATGTAAGGAAGTTAAAGAGGAGGGAAGGATAAAAGCTATTTTTTTTGGTCAAACTTGAACTCTTACTCTGTTTTGGAGAGAGCTGGGGAAATTTCATCTAGGTAAAAGATAAGCAATGATGTTACTTTGAGTGCTCTGTGTTAGTCATTTATACAACCTAACCATGCCTTTGAATTAAGGTGCAGCACTTTCTTATTCATCCTAGCTCCTTTCAAAGGATTAATGGTCATACCAACTTTTAGATTCAAAGTGCAAATATGCTAAAGAGTTGCAGTGACATCTTAATTGATAGTGCTAAGAGAGATGGATATATATGAGTATCTTAAACATGGCCCGGACTTGGACTAATCACATGAATATTGCAGGCACACATCATTCTGCTCAGGGAAACAGAAAATGTAATTGCTAATTGTTCATAGAAGGTTTTTTTAACTGGAATTTACATTTCTTTAAGTGACACTCCCAGACAGAGAATGTCTAAGCTCTCATTAAAGCACATTTTATTACTAATTAATTACTACATATTAATTAATTTGTCAAAGACAATTTCTTTCCCTTCACTCCATCCTTTTTGTGTAATAGGTTGTCTACATAAACTTGTTTTTTGCCTACCTTTCTGAAAAGTGGCACTTCGGAGATAGGTAAAGAACAAATTATTAAAAAATCCAGAGTATATTCACTAAAGACAAGCCAGCCTTGTTATTCAGCTATGCCAGACTGAATGGAGAAAATCTAGCATAAAGAAATCTATTACCCTGATTTTAGGCTCTGTGTTGTCTCAAATTAAAATACCTGAAGCATGGCCATACTTCTCACTATGCGCACACACTCCAGCAGCAGTAAGCACTTGTGCAGCAAACATAAATCAGGGAAAATGAGATCCCATACTGAACCATTTTACATCAAAACATAATATGCAAAGCCAGGAAGAGGCAAGGAGAATTATTCCAGTAAGAAATACTTCAGTTTCACCGCAAAATCCAAACTTCTCTGACCACAGGAGATCTTCATGTTCTTAGCTCATTCCTGTGAATCAACATCTTTACTTTTTAGAATGACAGAGAAGAATGCAAGATTCCTAATATCCAGTTTGAATAGCTTGTTTTTCAACTCAAGACAGATGGATTATTAACCCAGGTATTGTTTTTATAACTAAAAAGAAATCAAGTAGAATAGAAAATCTAGTACAATGAAGACCTGAGCCTTGAATAAACTAACTGTTAGAAACTCGCAGAGATATATTTGCTATTGAAAATATACAGGATTACAAGCGAACTCCCTCTTTGCCTGTACTTGCCAGACAAAACTTCACAGAGTCCTAACAGGTGAGAGTTGAAGCACTGCTGGCGTGGCAGTGACAGAGCTGCTCCTCACTTCAGAATGACATCATCCACAGGGGAACACAGTATTCTTTACTTCTCATGGCTGATTTTTTTTGTTCCCCATATCTTTCCAAGGGAGTCCTGAAAAGAACAATTCCTAGTTTTTTAAAGGACAAAGTTGGGCTGAGAACTGCAGGATTTGGTTAGGATAATCTAAGAGATTATCCTAACAATCTCTTACGATATCAGTTCTGTGGATATTTCTTTTAAATTACCATTTAGTGTGATGCAAGACAGCCTTTTTCTCCTCTTTTCTCTTTTCCCACTTATTTTTTGGACACTTGATAATTACTTAAGTGAGGGAATGCAAAATACCAATTTGTTGTTTTCAGTCTGCCAACATAATAAATGTTCAGAGTTTTATTTTTAATCTTTAACAATAGAAAACCAGATGGCATGAGTAATTCTGTAGTGTCCTGTGCACTGTCAGTATTCTCAAAATGCTATGGACACTGATGATATTAACACAAACTCACAGGGAGGGGAAGGGGAATATCATGACAGCTGGGCTGGTATTTTTGTTACAGTTTAGTGGACATTTGTGCATGCAAAGAAACAAATAGAAGGCGACTCATGCAATTGTGTTGGTTGGAAGAGATCCCTGAGGGCATCTTTTCCATCCTCCTGCTCAAAGGAGGACCTGTTAAAGCTGGTTGGTCAGGGCCACAAACAACCAAGTCTTGAATGGCTCCAAGGATGGACACCTCACAGACTCTCTGCATGACTCTCCCTTAGTGCTTGGCCACCTTCATAGTGAAAATATTTCCTGGTGATTAATATGATTTCCATTAATACAGGACCCACATCTCCTTCCCAGTTTTGCCTCTCACAGATATTTTGGGTCACCTTTGGGAAGCCTGTGACCTAGAGCCTGATACTTCATCTAGTCCAGAAGGCAAGTGTGAGTGATAACTCAGCTAGGTAAAAAGCTGCTTGATTCAAGTCTATCCTTCTTCCTGGGAAGTTTTGAGACAGTCTTCTGTAAGCCACCTCTCTTGATTTTTGGTGTTTTGTTCCAGGAGTTTCCTGTTGGTTTTTTTTCTGGTTTTCAACTCCTCATACTTTCTAGCCCTCATTACTGCCAATACTTATCAATGGTTTGGTTTAAAGTTGGAAAAGATTCAAAAGCCTAAAGTTAGTACTTTGCTCCTTTTGGACATGAGCAAAACAGTGACAATTCTTGACATGGCAGTTCAGCTACTGTGCTTAGATATAGCTCCTTATTGCATGGAACTAAGCTAATCCTTTGTGCTTTGTTCAGAAGACAACATTAGTTCACTCAAATGGAAGTTCACCTAACAAGATTAAAAGCATTTTCTGTCTTCCTCAGTGCACCTTGAACGCAGAGGCCTGTGGGCTTAAAAATGCTGAGAGTAATTATTATAATAGCCAACATGAACTGGAATTACAGCGTGACCAAGGGATTTCTTTTTTTCTATGCACAATTCATTTCATAATTGTTTTCTGTACAAATGTGATGTGAACTTGGCCTTAATCAACCACAGGCTGTATTTCTTGTTCCCTCTTTTGGAAAGAGCAAAACATGTTGTTCTAAGTTGACAAATTTAAGTATAAATCTATTTCAGTTCAAGAATAAAATTATTAACTTAATTTGAGAGGAAATAGGTCTTATAGTTCGGGTCTTGATTTTTTTTTCTTACCTGTCATTGAACAGCTTTCTTTTGTTTTTTATATAAGTGCTCTCTTAGGTAGCAGTAATCTTAAATGGTCAGGCTTGCTGGGGTTTTGTTCAAAACACTTAAGGGTAGAAGTAGATATGTATCATATTCCCTACTCTAGTGATTTCCATTTAAAAAGACACATTGCCTGTAATGTCACATAAATTTTCATTCAAAATCCACTTTAGTAAAGGTATATAGTTTGAATACTTCTAACACATGAGTACAAACAATTCATCCTTGTACTCTCTTACATGGCATTTCTGCCTCTCATTTCCTGTGTTTTTATTCCATAATAGCTTTTGTTTCCCCTGTTGCTTCCCCCTAGCAATTTATTTCGCTTATCCTTAAGTGCATCCATATATCTGATCACAAAACTCAAATAGCTGCTCTGGCAATTAGAGGGAAACAACTTTGATGTGCCTGATTACAAATGAAACAAAACCAAATGTGGGTACTTACAAGAAAGGATATCAAGCAGAAAGTCAAACAGCCAAGAAAACAATCTTTTGGTTGTGAAATGACAAATTTAGAGGCATCAAGAAATCACATCCTATGAAAGCAACACAAAATAAAATAAACAAATATAATGAAATGGAGCAAGATTTATAGGCAAAAGAAAATACTGAAAGTAATTACTTTTTAATTCAGGAAAGTTCTTCCTAAAGGACGTTTACATAGGGGGCTGATGCATAATACCCAATAGTAAAATTGTCAGTAGCAATGAACATCCAGCAATCTATGCTCAGTATATGTCAAAATAAATTAGTTAGAAAGTAGGATTTGTAAAGAAAAAATTAGATTGTTAACAAAGTTCTGCAACAAATCAATGGATAATGATGAAAATATTTAATTTCATTTTTTTCTTTTTCTGTGTAATCCTTTGATAATGCTTCAAAATAAGTAAATTAAAAATACATTTATTGAATATTTTATAAAAGTAAAATAGTCTCACAATAATTTCTTATCACCAAATAAAAATATCACATGCACCAAATGCTATCACATAGCATCTTATCACAAATGCTATGTGCAGGACCTCATCCCAAAGCCATTTTAGACTATGTCGCTATCGATTTTAATGGTGATGAAATTCCTAAGTTCCCCTGAACAGACATTCCCAGTCTGGGGCACATATTACCAGTAGGGTAGGAATCTTGTTTGGTTTCCTAACCCTAATCCTCCCACCTAACACAGGTAATATCACAGTAATAAAACACAAGAATTGATAAGTACCCTCCTTGAGTCTATATTCCATTTTCACCAAAATTATTATAAGGTAAATTCCAGGAATGAAACCAAGGTTAAAAATTAAGATGTCAAATAATATATAAATGGTTAGGAAAATTGGGAACTATTTAATTCAGAGAAGGAAGGGCAAGAAAGCAAAAAAATATCCTCCAGAGCCATGTTAAGGAAAGAAGGACCTTTCATGACCAGAGATTCTTCACATATTCCTAGCACAACCCATCAAAACTCACTGGAAAAGCAAATTCTATTTTGTGGATTGACACATCTTGACAGGAGTCAAAAATATCAATCCTTCTTCATTTGCGACAGTAAATAAATTGTCCACATGTTCATTTAGCTCCACACAGAACTCATCTGATCTGCAAAACTAAACAGTTCTGGATGCAGTTTTTAGCCAAGAGATTTCCCAGATGCCATAAGCAGAGGCCATGAATTGTGTCTGACTGTTTAGCAAATGCCAAGCCACGGAAATCAAACGGGTGGAAAGGCTTCTTTTGGCCCAGTCACAGCTGCTGATTTGACAGATGGAAATACTTTTAGAGAGGCCTTATGGCACATTCAGTTTTGACAACTGCCAGAGGCAGAACTGAGTGATCTGACCCAGGCTGTCAACTTCCAGCTTTTTATTGACAGCATTGGGTGAAAAATGGGATATATGAGCAAACTACACACATGCTGGAAGGGGAGACTGAAGGTAGACAAATTAGTGATATTATTTGAATTTCTAACTTTTCATGTGGTGTTAGGTATTCCATAATCACAATTTTTATAGGATATTTAAAAATATTTTTTCTCATTGAGCATCTCGAACCTTCAGTTCCCAAGCTGTCAATTTGTCTTGTACTCTGTGATCACAGTGACAATTCACAGCTTTTGGGCAGAGACTAATTTGTTTCACAATTATATAAACTGGGAATCATTTCTTTGATGTCAACAGAATGACAGCAAGACAACACAAGTTACTGGAACCAGGTCCTCTGTCTGCAATGGCTTTGAGATTTGATGGTGGCAACCAAATAAGACATACTCAGATTCCCAAAAGTCTTGTTATGAGCAACTGTCAAATTAGTTACAAGCAGATTCTAGAAGCTGAGATTAATGAATTTTTCTCCATCCATGTTTTATTGCATAGAGGATAAATATTTTAATGATAGAAAAATACATTTTAAAATGTGAATCCTTTTCTGCAGTTAAAGAACATTCACTTTACCCATCATAATGGAGAACAAATCCAAATCACTTGAGGTTTACATCCTCTGTTTTTATGGCTTTTATGGTGTTTTTTTCAAGTGTTTTATATACAGCAATTGCTTTGCGGAGCTACCTAAACAAATGTTACACAAGTGTCTGTAACTCTCTCTTTCACCCTCTCCTTCCCCAACCCCATCACCCCCTGCTGGCTGCTGCTCCCTCAGTTCCCCCTGATGAACAAAAATGGTGATACTGCCCAAGGGATTTGATTAAGGCTGTAAGACCATCTTGGAAGAGCACACAGGGCTTCTTGGAAAGCAGCTGACTCCACTCGGGAGCTGATAAGGAGTGCTCACAAACCTCCTCATACTGGCTGAGATGAGGGTGGAAATTTTTGTCTCTAAAGAGAAGATGGATAATCCTAAATTTCATGTACCATTTTCATCTCAGTGATTCGTGTAAAAGCCTTATTCAACATTTCCTCCAAACCAAAAAAACCGAAATGAACATACTTGGTCCAAGTTAACAAGATGAATGTTAGAAATGCAGTTATCTGTATAATTTCTCTGGTTTCCTCTTCACCAGACTGCATCATTTCATGTCTGTCATGAAATTTTACAGAACTAAACTAAGAGTGACCTCTTTTTGCAAGGCTTAAAGTCCCCTGAATGTGTACAAACAGCAAAAGGGCAGCAACACATCACCTCACTGCCAGGTAGGTGGCTTTAGAGATGTTTCTTCATACTAGTCTACTAGGAACACATCTACAAGCATTAGGAATATTCCACAAAAAATGATGCTTTGTTTTCAGGCTGTTCTTAAACTTCCAAATGTTTCGGGGAGGAACAGGAGTGACTAAGGGCCACAAAGCTGGTCTGAGAAGATGGGAATCCAGCAGATTGCGCAGAGGTCTCAGCAGAGAAGCAATACAGGCAAGTGCTTGAGGCTCTTCTTGCATTTTTAAGGCACATTATAAAATGTAATTATAATGGCCTGAAAGTAAGCAGCTGCAATATATTTCTGCAAGTTAGTAAGGGGAAGACATCCATTCTAATATTTTAAAACTCTTACTAATTATCACTGATCCCTTTTGGTGGTAAATAGGTATAACATTTTCTGCTGCCCCTGCTCTAGGTTTTGTGCGTGTTTGTATAGAATAGACCACAGATGGAGAGGGTGGAAGGCAGGGTGGAAAGCAGGGTGGAAAGCAGGGTGGAAAACACTGTGAATGCCAGCGATTTCTGACAGTGTGCATGGTTAAATACAACAGTAAGGAGCATGCTGAGAATCAGGCTGTCACTGCAAATCAGATCTCCAAGTGTACCCCATAACCAGTCAAGTCAAAAGAGGATGGACCAAAAACTAGGAAACCTAGTTCAGGTGTCTTAATCTAGGTTGAGAATTTGGGCAGAACTTATGAAACTGACTTCGAGCTTATCCTAGAGCAGCAGGCAGCCAAATCCAACACTGTAAGGCTGTCAGCACTGCTCTGGGATGGATCCATGACCCACGCACTTTCTACCATTGTATTCCATGAAGATTTTGTTTGTTGTAAGTTTCCACCAAAACCAGCCATCAAAGCCTGGCCTCCACCCATAACCAAACCTACTGCACAATCCTTGGAAGCCCATCAATTCCCAGAAGCTCCAGACTCCCTGCAAGCATGCCATGGGTCTGGTCCAGGGAAGCACCACTGAACATCACGTGTGTGGAACAGCTAAGCTGTACATTCCTGGGAAATGGAGCCCCACAGCACCTGGGCAAAGGAAATTCATGGCTTCTCCCCTGGGGCAGAGGTGGACATGCCTGGAGTTCTGTGTTTAAGTAAAGCCTAGCTGACAGAAAACATCTATTATAAATTAGCCACATTACTGCTAATGCTGTGGAATAGAATACACATAAAATCATGCATGCAAGAGATACAAAAAAATCTTAAGCAGGGTAATTCTCACTGAAATAACAATCAGATTCTTATATGAGGTCTTCACAACTCTCACACAAACAGCAGCTCCTTTGTTCCCCTTTGTTTTACTGAATTACTGCTGGAATGTACCAGAGTGTTTTAAAATCACTTTCTATTGTCAATACATGATAACCTCACACCATCAAGCATAGCTACCTTTCATTATGTACCAGTGGTGGTGAATTTAACATGTTGACCTTCTAAGAAAAAACAGATCAGAGTTTAAGGTCAGTAATGAAATTTACAGTAATCAATAGGAAATTTAAAAGCAAATTAATTGGAGAAATAGGTGTAATTACTGACAAATGCATAGATCACTTAAATTGTTTCAGTCAATCACCCTATTGGTTTTAAAAGACAGAGGAAAAGAATTCGAAGGCAAAATGAGGTTGCAGCATTAATAGCAAGCCAAATGCAGCTGGACTTATAAACAAAGCTGCCAAAAGCACTGGAGGCCCCTGTTTTAATTGCATGGATATCCAAACAGTCATGTTTGGCATAAGGCATTCGAGGAGTATCCTCAAAAGTCCACTTTTGGAGAACAGGCAGAAATTATAACTCTGGGCTTTATTCACAACAGATTAGTCATAGGGGTGTTGCATAATTTTGCTTCAGACAAAGACGGAGCAAGTGGGAAGAGAAGCTCATGCATTGGCTTTTGGATGAAGTTTGCATGCATGAAGGGGTAATTTGCTAAGTTATAGAGGAGTCAAGAATGCAAAACCTTAACTAAAGATATTGGAACAGCATTAGCAATTTCCTTCTCTAGTCTGAGAGGCTACTGAGCCACATTTGACATAAAAAAACACCTTTGACAAGGTCAAGCAAATTTTGCCCACACAAACTCAAACTAGGGAGAAAAGGTAAATTCTACCCACTGAAAATCATAACAAAGGGGTTAGTTTGGCCCCGTTAAGGAGACAAAAGTGCAGTGAAAGTTTTCATTTGGAGAATATAAGGATGCAGCAAGTTTCAAAGGTATGCAATTCTAGCTGTCTACATCTTGAGACTACACAATAAACACATTAAACAAATTTGGTTTGGTCAAACTGACTTTTTGACCTCAAAAAATTAAAATCTGCTTCTTTTTCTGCAGGATATATGTGAAACTGAGGAAAAAGCCACAATGTGGAATAAAGGAGAAAAAAGCGAGGGAAGGACGAGGGCTGTTACATTTGTGGAGCCCTGGAATGAAACTTGGTAAAGAATGTCCTGAGGAGTTGGTCAGACCAAAATTCTCCTGTCATATCCTGTGTATACACAAAGTATCATGGAATGATTTGAGTTAGAAGGATCCTTAAGGCTGATCTAGCTCCAAACTCCACACCATGGGCAGGGACACCTTCCACTAGACCAGGTGGCTCAAAGCCCCATCCAACCTAGCCTTGAACATTTCCAGGGATGGGAATCCCACAGCTTCTCTGGGCAACCTATTCCCCTCCCTCACCATCTTCACAGTAAAGAATTTCTNCTGATCTAGCTCCAAACTCCACACCATGGGCAGGGACACCTTCCACTAGACCAGGTGGCTCAAAGCCCCATCCAACCTGGCCTTGAACATTTCCAGGGATGGGAATCCCACAGCTTCTCTGGGCAACCTATTCCCCTCCCTCACCATCTTCACAGTAAAGAATTTCTTCCTAATATCCAATCTAACCCTATACTCTTGTCAGTTTAACTCCTTGTCCTATCCCTACATGTCCTCATGAAATGTCGCTCTCCAGCTCTCTTGCAGACCCCTACAGGTACTGAAAGGCTGTTCTGAGGTCTGTCCTAGAGCCTTCACCTCTCCAAACTGAGCAACCCCAACTCTCTCAGGCTGTCATCACAGGAGGGCAGAGAAAGCAATAGCAGGACTTAAAAAATCATAGCAGTTGGAAACATAGGAAAGGTGGTAAAATCCACTTAATGCAGGCTAGAGCTAACAGTAGCTGGGGAAACAGATATTTTTTATTTGTAATAGAATAATGTATTTCCACATGATTTAGACCTCTCAGGATGCATTTGAATCTCTAACAGGGCTGTAATACTTTCAGGCATCCTCTTCTCCATTTTGTTGAATTCACTTGGTTGAAGCTGTGGTCTTGGAACTCTTCAGGCCAGGGACAGCATTTGCCAATGAATTTAGCAAAATACAATCCAGACTGTGGCTTTTGGAGGACTGTTCATACTAAAATATAGATGCAAGAAGAGTGAACAAATCCACTATCAGTCCTGCCTTGCTTCTACAAGTTTTTAATAATCCATTTCTATTCTTTTCGGGCATTATTGACAAAAATTCCTAATGCATGTTAAGCTGTGGAAAAATTAATAATGCCCTCTTGCTTCATGCAAGCTTTGGCTATTTTTCTCTTGTATTACCAATTCCAATTTGTTTCATTACTTCATTCATCTGAGACTCCAGAAGGAAATTCAGGGTGGATAATTTTGACCCTAATTATCACAGATTGGTAAAATTTGGAAATGAAATTACAAAAGTAATTGTCAAGTTCTAAATTCCTGGAAATTACTTTCCTTCACCTTCAAATGCACTACTCCCCTCTTCAGCTTGTTATGATAACACTTAATGTTGGCTGGCTTGTTGAGATCTCTCCTGGTGTAATCATAACAACATTTTCTGGTAGCTGGTTTAGTGAGCACTTATGCTAGAAGCAATCTTTCTCTGAAACAAGATGTACCAGCAAAATGTTTTACCAGCCAAAAAGATTATGAATGCATAATTCAGTACACGTTCCTTGGTGGGGTGATAAAAAGAGAGAAAGTTCATCTCCAATCAAGACCAAAAACTATCGGCTTTTTTGAAAATCCTGTTTCATTTTCTGCAATGCAACGATGCATTGAATAAAAAGTGAAGCACCATTTGTTGTACTAAGAAAACACCAGCTAACTTTTATGGTAGCTACTGCTGATCAAAGGTATCAGAGTATGAGAAGTTCACGAAGTGGAGAAGTTTATTGAAAAATGTCAGAAATGTCTCCTAGATCATACATTTAAAGATAATTAGCATATCCTTATCACAGTCATATATATAATATTCCAAAGAGATAATATTAACAGCACCTGTGAGGAAAGAAGATGCTAGATACAGTGCAGTAATTAAGATTTTTCATAACTGTACATTAACTAATAGTTCATTCTCTACCTGTGCAGTTCTGAATACCAACTAGGAAAAATTATCTTCTCTGCCACTTCTGGGTGGATGAAGAAAGTTGTCATATTATTTGCAGAGTTACAACACTCATGTTACAGAGGAGCCCTCAAGGTAAACTAATTCTCCTTAGCTCACATTTAGTGATGATCAATTTCCTCTCATTTTACACTTCGAATATTAAGATACTTGAACCGCCCCTTTTGGAATCTGTAATAACAAGCCAGGGAAATGACTGTATTTCAAACACTTTAACTGGGTTTTTAAGCATCCACACTCAAATAAGCAGTGCTGTCGAGACTTACTTTCTGTCCATAATTCATGCTTAAGTCCCAGTCTCAGCTGTGCAATTGAGCAATTTTATCATGTGAGCAAGCAGATTGGTTTTTTTTAAGAATCCTTTTAAGACACATAAAATCGTAACTAAACAGAGGGTTTGCAGAAGTGAAAATCATTTTTATTTTTCATTACATCCACGCTGTAAATCTTTGGAGACTTTCTGCTCGCACAAGAGTTAGTATTTACATGTCAGAAGCAATGCATTTAGAAAGACATCATGGCTGGTGCTAATCTGAATCATATAAAAAGGGTATATGACTTTCTCAGATCTAAATATGAGGTAAATTAAGGTAAATTGCTTTCTGTTTTTATTCCTGTAAATTTTGTCAATAAAATATCTTCCCATATGAAATGAAAGTTGCTAGAGGTAAACAAGGGGATTTTATGCAGTGAAATAGATTGTTGGAGAAGAGAAAAGGTACTACAAAAATCATCTGTTGCACTTTGATCTTACATTTCCTCCCATAAATTAAAAATTGTTTTGAAATAGTTTATGGCTATGTATTAAACAACGAGTATACTTGTAGTGTTATATAACTTAGCAGCATGAATAATTTCAAGATCCTGCTCCCTGGTTATCTACACCTCATCCAGTTTTAGCTGCCTTTGAGACAATTAATCTCAGGAGTATTCCATATTGAATACTTGTTCTGCCCTGGAAGGGGTGGACTGAGAGAGAGTGAAGGGCTCTTTCTGTATCTCACTAAGGCCCAACAACCAACAGCTTAATACAATAACTCCTTTAATGAGACAGGATGAGAAAAAGCATAGATTTTACGAGCCTTCAGTTGCAGAGCACCCTGAATTCCCTGAATTACCCTGAATGTAACCTTGAATGGTGGATTTTCTCACAGCACACTGCCCAGAGCAAATGCTGCCCATGGAGAGTTCTCCCTTTTGCTCATTCCAGCTAATAAGCACAGATAGGTGGCAGACTACATTAATAAATATGGGCTTCTCAACCCCTAAGTACAGTGCCCAGTAGAACAGATGTGGTCTGCTCAAGATTCTGCTAATTCCTTGAAAAAATATCTTCCACAAAGCTCCCAATCACAAGTCCAGTCCATGCTGGGTTTCCTCAAGCCCTCACAGTCCTCCAACACCCTAGCAGCTACCACTGCTCTCTTATATCCTCTGAGGCCAGACCATGAAACACCGCCTTGACATAATGCTATGAAAGCACCCACTACTCCACCATGCTGCCACACCATGTGCCTGGGAGTATTGCCCAAAATATTTTTGAACTCTGTCAGGCTTGGTGCTGTAACTACTTCCCTGGGGAGCCTGTGTGCTGCAGCACAGTATGCTCAAATTAATCATGGAAGACATGATTAAATTCTTTGTGGTTTATATTGCATAAACTATTAACTGTTACAGAATTAGCAGTTAACAATGCCAAAAACAGTAAGAGAGACCCTGGGTCTCTAGACAGCTAAGACAGATGCATTCCGTCTAGAAAAAGTGGGTTTTCAAACACAGTCCAGCTTCCATCTTTCCCTTGATTGCTATCTAATATTTTTTAAACCATTTTCCTCAGACACCTAGCTCTTCTCAGTCAGCAGATAGTCTGCCAAACTAGGTTTTAAATTCAGTGTCTATAGTCATAAATATTATTTGCCACGCCTTATCTGTACACCCAAAACTTTTCTGCTGGAACTAGTTTGAAAACAGCCCAAAGTCAGCTCCATCTCTGACACCTGACTTCAGTCAGCTGAGTCATCTCTCCCTGTTCTCCAACGTGCATTGTGGATACCTGTATGACATTTTATTTCCCAGTCCTCCTGCAAATTAGCAAAGGATTGTCAGTGTTTGTCAAAGGAGCAAGGTGACACAAGCTCCTTCCTAACCTGACAAGAAATGTGTGTAACGTCAACCCTAAGTGATGCCTGGCTTTGGTGAGAAATGTCTCCTAAAATATAATGCATTTGTCATGTTTTTCTCTCTTGATATAATCCTTCAAGAGATAAGAATGTTGGAGTTCTCTTTTGCATTGTAAACACTAAATTATAAGAAGGTCTGGTTCTTTTCTTCAAAATACCTTTTATATATGTGCCTATCAAACCTAGTAAAATATCTGACCCACATATGTTTTTCTATGGCAGAGATATCTATTAGATGGAATATATTTAAGAATTCTTCATTGTTTAAAGACCTCAGACCAAGTTAAGACTATATTGGAGCAATTAGAATGACACCAGCTTGTGAGAAGAGCATTTAAAGCTGAATAGCCTTAAAAAAAGTGCGAGGTGGAACCCATTTATTAAAGTGTCTTTCATAAGTAGAACAAAGTAGTTCACTGCCCTCAATTAGACCAGCCAAAAGCCTGAAGGGAAAAGAGAAATATCTTTCCAACTTGCTGTGGATGCAGGAAGGGCTGGCTAAATTAGCAGACGTGCTCGTTGGGTGAGGAGCCGGAAGGCATCACAGCACTTCAAGAGCTCTTTGTTCAAATTCTACCTCAAATTAGAAATAATTTCCCTGCTAAATTGTCCTTGCCAGATATTGCTTCTTTCTTTCTAAACTGCACTTTTTTTTTCTTTAAAATGGGTGAGATTGCACCAAATGGCAGGTATTTTCAAGAGTACTAGGAAGAAAACCTTAGGAGAGGTTTTTCACCTTTCAGCCTCTATCAAGCCATATCCTGTCAGTACTGTGACACACCTTATTGTGAAGGAAAAGAACAAAACATAAACCCAAACAGCTGGTCAGTTCTTAAATCCTTGATTACAAATGAAGAAAATTTATTTTTATTCAAACAGTCCATTTTCACAATCTTTCACTCTCCATCTCCAACCACCTACTGTCACCTGTAGTTCACAGTTTTTGTGGCAGACCCTTGTTAAAGATCAGACAGCATATTGTTGAAACACCACAGTGCTGTGGAGATAATAGTGAAAAATTCCACAATATATTACTGCATCCAACCATCACAACAGTTAAGTTAGAATAGAATAAAATCTTAAGGAATTCTAAAGCACTGAAAACTGGCTTGACAAGTCGTATTCTCTAATATAAAGTAGGACTCCCTGTTGTGGTTTAACATTAGGTAGCATGATTCATCCTAGAGGTATCTCTTATTTTTCAACCCATTTGAGCAAAATTGAATTATTTGAATATCGTGCAAAGCATGCCAGCTTCTCTTACATTGTCCTGTACACGATGAGTTCTAAGAAATCTTTTTTTCTTAACCAGATGTTTCCAGAACTCTCTAAGCTTAATAGCTCTTTCTTCTGCTACAGCCATCAGAGATTTCAAGAACCTTATTTTTGACCACAGGCAGCCTTTTCTCTGGGCTTTTTTTTCCCATCCTGCCACTTACTTTCCTTTTCTTTTTACTCTTTTCTTTCATACATTTGTCCTTCCATATGCTTGTCTTAGAATTTAAAGAAGCTTAATCTATTTAATGGTTACTCATTCTTTTAGACTATGACTGGATTTCACTGTCAACATCTATTAAGGCAATTGTAGCATGTGTTAATATATATCAAAGTGATGTTCTTTCCAAAGCTATGTTGAGTAAACAGCTTTACATAACAGGTCTTCCACCTATTTATTCAGCTAATGTCACTAAAAACAAAGCAAGAAATCAAGCAGCAAAAATAAATAAGAAGTAAGATTATGTCTCCCTTGTCTGGCACCCCCTAATCAAAGCAATGACACATTTCAAGTACATACCTGTGGAAAACACCAAAACATCACAAATTGAAGGAGGCACAGATAGGAGGGAATGCAATTTCTGAAATCGTTGTAGGAAACTCACATAGTACATAAACAGCCATATATGTTCTGAAACTATATGTTTAGATCCTGATTCTGAAGCTGATGTCTGTTCACTCATTATTTATATTAAACAGTTTATGTAATGAGAAGTAAAAAAAACTTGTTTTGAAACAGTTTACCAGGATTTTCTACCCTTCAACTTTCTACCAACTGTTGAGGTTGCAGTGTCACAACTCCTGGGAGGTGTACTGCGGTACTGTTGGCTCCTCTGTATTTCACAACAGCCAAGAGCAGTGGCAGGTCAAGGGTACTTTTCCTCAGGGAAGACGAACTGCCCTGGAACTAGCATATAATTCAAGTTTAGTGAGCAGAGCTTACAAAAGAACCCATGCCAGTGATGAGTTTGCTGATATTGATCACCATAATGAACTGGATTTTCTAAGTCACACTCACTAAATCAGAGTTATACACTAGTTACTGAACAGCTGGTTCTGCGAAGGAGTAAGTAGTGCAATCATTTCCACTCGATGTTTTTAAGACTCTCTGAAAAAATTAATTTAAGAGTAACGGAAAAAATTAATTCAAACAATTGTTAAATAACCCTGAATCTTACCTGTGACATATTTCATTCTGAGAGCAGGTTTTTTAATAACAGATTTAAAAGCTCTTTTGCATTTTGATCTGAATATTTCAGCGACATCTTTGTGTTGTTCAAAATAGAATTTCTTTCTGTGAAAATTAGCCAAAAAAAAAAAAGAAAAACCAAAAAGTGTCAGTCCTCTAATGAAGCAGAAAGTAGAAAGATCATAGCTTCATAATTGATATTTGAGCACACAGGCATTTCTAGGAGAGATGCTTCTTGAAACAAATTGAGGTCAGTTCAGTTTCTAACATTAATAAGTAGAATTTGAAATTATAATAAAATAAACTATTTAGATAATAAGTAGGAGTCCTTTCTACTTTCATAAATTTGTGAGTTTGTGAATCCATTCCAGTTTTCCTAGAACATTTTTTCTGTATGAGTTAGTTTATGGTACTGGAAGTCTTCAATCAGCTTGAGACTAAGCTCTCACAATATACCTTCATGCTTCGTCCTTCACTGGTTTAAAACCTGATTTTAAAAATTTATGATGTAAACTCTGTAGTTACCATAAGAGCAACTCTACAACACTTTTCACAGCACAAGGACTCTACCAAAGAGTTTATGCTTAAAGCATCACTATGTCAAATATAAGGTAAAGAATGAATGTTCAGTCTTCTGAAATATGTCAAGGCAGCTTCCAAGTGGCTCAGTAAAGCACAGCCATGTGGCAGTGACTGCTCAAAAATTCATCCATCCTTTCTCTTCTTAGTAGTCATGCTCTGCTGAGGAACTTTAAATGGCAAAGCACAATATTATTATTACATTATTTAAGCGCAAATACCTAGGCCCAGAATTTATTTCAGTTGCTTAGTCACAGCCTTTGTGCTATTTTCAAATCATGAGCAAAAACTAGTTCTTAAGTCACTTAATTTTATAGCACAGTGTTCTGCACCCTGGCCATTTGGTTGGTGGGTAAGAGGTACCACTTCAGGAAATCTCTAAAGATCTACATCCAGGTGGAAGCTAATGTTTAAATCCAGGGCTTCTCTGAATCAGTACTGCAGTAATTAGAGAAAACAGGTTCCCCAGGTGAGAAAGGACCACAGAAATAGCTTCACCCATCAAATACTCAGAATATGTCAGGGACACTCCAATCCCACCACAAGAACACCCAGAGAGCAGCAAGGCTGCCAAAAAGTGCACTAAGTCCACGAACAGATAAATGGAGGATTAACTGAAGAAAAACTATGTTGTGTTTAGTCACTCACTGAAGGAAAGCAGTAAGAGCAGGAGCAGAGCTCTTATTTAAGACGGAAGCAGAGCCATTATAAGAGAAAAGCAGAAAGGTGGCAACATGAAAAGGCTCCTGCACTAAGAGCACGAGAACATGATTTTCTTTTCTGCCTTGTGGTTGATTCCATCATATATGCATTGAACTCTCACATACTTCCACAGCTAAGCCTTTCAGAAGGATGCATAATTGATGTAAGTGGTGAAGACACTGGTTAAGCCAGTGGGACTGGAACACACAAACAAAAATATAAAGATATAAATGTATAGACAAAAAAGGATGGAATTTTGCTTTTTAAAACTTGCATATTCCAGTACCATTCAAAAATAGTGGGGATCCTTACAAAAAAAGACAGTTAGCCTCCTTATACAGCTAACTACAAGGACATCTTTATCACCCTCCTTTCTAGTTATGACTCCTTGTCTGTTCTCTCATCCATTTAATAGCATATACATGAGCCCATAAAGTCTGACTGTCTGTCACATACACATTAGTATGCATAGGCATTAGTACTAAGTACTAAGAAAAAGATTCTTTGTTTCTGTGGGCTTTCTTCTGTATTTGAAAAGACTTCTCTTTACATGATGTACAAAGTGTTTAAATTTGGCATGACTGAGCCTTTAGAATATATTCATCCCAATTAAAAAAAAATAAATAAAAATCAAGAACCACCATTGCTCAGATATTTTCCTGATTTGAGGTAAAACAATTTTCATTCTCCAAGGAATTAAACACTGTGATCTGCCAACTGGCATCTGGGGTGAGGACTGAGGGGCTGATCTAACTTTGCCAACAGAAATATTAACAAGGATCTGGGCAATGGAAAAAATCCCCAGGCAGCTACATGAGCTGAGTGATCATTTCCTCTTGAACTTGTTCACAGTGACAATTTAAGCAGCTGAGTCTCACTGACTCCAAAGTTAATGAAAGTCTTCTGTAACTGTTCTCATGCAAAATTCAGTTTCAGTGATATTTGCAGCTGCCAGGATTGTTAGTCACTGCAGAAAAAGTACGAAGGAATCTGTGTGAAAGAGATTAGCTATTCTATGCTGTGTCTTATAATTTGTGTTATTCTGATCACCTTTCCATCTCTTTGCCTCTTTTCCTATCCTTCTGTTTAGTTTTATAGCTTCTGAGGCTAAGTTCTCTTATAAATATGTGTTTATGCAGCACTTTGTAGCAGGGAAACCACTCTTTTTTTCATGTGATCATTCTGCTGGTAGCCCAAATTGGTCTAAAATGTAAAAAGTTGAGCTATCTAGAAGAGCTTGATGCCATGTATTTGTAGTGAGAAAAAGCTTCTTTAATTCAGTATATGAGGAAAGGAAGAATATATGAGTAAATTACTGACTCAACATGAGTATACCTCTGTGTACAGAGGCTGGAAAAATGGGCTGAATTAACTAATTATATTTCTCCTCAAACTATTGATTAAGGCCTAACAGAATTCTCTTAAGGTTTGTGTATGTTCCTGTTTCAAAAGAACTGTGATTTCCATTTTCCAATTGAACGCACTCCATGAAGGAATCAAAGCCCCAGCAGAGTAAAGCAGCTAGAGGTGTGTTCTTTAAGAAAAGGTTATTTAGAATATGCTAAACAATATTCAGATCAAGTTAATTTGCATGTCAGCCATTTACAAACAGGGTGTACATCTTCACATTTCTCTCATATCTGGTACGCAGTGAGGTATGGAAATAAACACAAAAATATTAATACTCTAGGGGTCCCACATTAATATAGAAATGGTAAAAGTAGGGGTTGAAAAGGCTATTTCACTTCTGATTTTTCTTAGTCAGTCCTTCCTCTTCATAACAATAATAACTAATCTTTTCCCTGTATTCTTTTCTGCTTATCACCTATTTAATTTCTTCTGTAAAATTATTTCAACCCCAAATTTAGTAATCACTCTTTCAGACATTCTTGTAAGCTCCTGTTTCATACAGAAGCAAACACATGGTTGTCAGAGGTTGGGAGGATGCCTTAGAATTTTTCTCCATCACTGTTACTAAGCAACAAATAGCTGGGTGATTAAGAGCTATCAACTCTTTTGTAAGAAATAATGGGTGTTTGGGCAGGCAGGGGAAGGAAAAAAAGAGCCATCCGTTGGAACGTGCTCTCTCGTTCTTGGACACCGGGAGGAGAGGCTGCTGCTTGCTTCTGGCTGGGACCGGAGGAGGTTCGGCTGTGCCCTGTTCTTTTCTCCTGGCTGGGTGAGCTTTGATTCAACCTCTTTTCCCACTGGGAGGTGCACATTTCCCCGGGCTGCGTTCNCATCGCACCTGCCCTGCCCAGCCGGGAGCTCAACAGCGCCATCTGCAGCCGCTCGGCAGTCATCGCACCTGCCCTGCCTGGCCGGGAACTTAACAGCACTACCTGCTGCTTGCAACCGTGATTACACCACAGGGGAGAAGACTCGGCAGCTCAAAAGTCATCTGCTATTGGTTTCTGGTTCTAGTTGTGGTTGCTATTATTGTTATTGCTTGTTTATAGATACTAGTAAAGAACTGTTATTCCTTTTTTTCCACACCTTTGCCTGAAAATCCTTGATTTTTAAAATTAAAAATTCGGAGGGAGGGGAAAATCACATTCTCTATCCTAAGGGAGGGTTCAACCTCTCTTAGCAGACACCTGTCTTTCAAACCGAGACAATGGTCAAGTCTGCTTAGATAAGAAAACAATGGAGAGAAACAACAACTCTTTACAGGGGCAGCATAAAACATTCTGTGCAGAAAATGCAAAGCAAAGCCCAGTGCTGTCTATTTAGTTATCACTGTCAAATATTCCAACCCCTTTCTAGCCATGTTTTGCTTAGGACTTCACCCTTATTCACCTTGTACCCACCAAACATTTCCTGTCAGCTCATCCTTGGCAGAGGTGTTTCCAGTTGCCAATGATGCCGATATACAGTCACCTCTGCTAAAGCAAGGATGAATACCAGGGTAAACAGAGTTGTCATGAAGATTGGTTATTATGTGCAGAAAGGAAAACATTGACGTAATCTGCAACAAATACCTCCTTTCTTCAAGAAAGAAAGCATAGGAGAATTTGTATGTAAATGTTGGTTTGGAGAATTAAGCCTGTGTGTAAAATCATAAAATTTTACACAGTTTATACAATCCATCAGTTGCAAACAAACCTCTGGATATTTCAAAAGGTCCTTCATTTTTTTTGTCATTAGGACACTTGGGATTATTCATACCTGTTAAAAAGATTTTTCATTTGTTATTTCACAATAAATTGAGCTACATAATACTATTCATTAAGACATTTCTCTGCACAGAACCATTAAAATGTGTATTCAGCTTTTCAAAGTGAATAGTTTAAACCTTTTATGGAAAGTGTTTCAGCATTATTATCCTATTGGTCTTAAAAGAGCCTCTTTAACCTGAAAAGACGTCTGACCTCCTCAGAATTAACAAGCTGTTCACATTTTTTTTAGTGCTTTGGGCTTAACTACATGAAAATACACAGGGAGGGCATTATGCAGTCATCAAACAGCATTAAATCTCTCTAGGAACATTCTTATTCTGAATTTAAGTTGCTTTGTCCCAGCTAACTTATTTCATTTCCAAAATCAACTGAAATAAGAGAAATTAAGGCACTTGAAAATAATCCAAATTTAACACCACTTTACTGCTATAAGTACAGAAAGATGTACAATTATGCGACTCAGGTTACTGTCAGAAATGTTAGTTTGAATATATTTCCCTAAGCGTCTGCCTGAAGACAAGCCCAGAGCCCAGAGAGTAATGGAATTACACAGGTTATTTACTCATCATTGCACTAACCAGAATTTCTATTAATTATTTAATTAATTTAATTACTTTTAGTTAATTAATTAATTAGCTTTGGTAAAAGACTCGCTTTTCTAATGAGCTCCTCTATAAGTAAACCAGAAGAAGAATTATACAGGAATATATTTTTATTTCATGCTTCACAACAAAGCCTTCTCCTTGACCTCTGCACATACCTGTTTAGTTAGAAAAGACTGTGGGAAACAACATTTGCAGGCATCTTAGATAAACTGGGCATATTCAGATCAATGGGACTGCATAAAATTTTACTAGAGGGCTGAAAAAAATAACCGCTGTAATTAACGTGCTGCTATTTGTAATTTTTTTTTAAGTGACAGATAGGTCATTGAGAGCTGGCAGAAGGCCAACTAAACAGGCAGCTTTGAAAAACATGGAAAAAGAACCTGGGGAACTCTTGACTGCTCAGCCTCCCTTCAGTCACTAGGAAGACACCAGAGCACAACCCATTCAATCAATTTCTAAGTCAACAAAGGACAAAAAGGCAATTTCTAATAGTGAACAGAAAGCACTTTACCAAGGGCACTTTGCACTGACCAAGGTGATTGAACAGCCACAGAACAGCCAGGGCTGGAGGGCACCTCTGGAGACCATCAACACCCTGCTATGAAGAGAGTTGCCACATGCAGACAGGTTTCCAGGCTCCCCAGGGATGGTCACAGCCTCTCTGACAACCTCTTCCAGTGCCTGATCATTCTTAAAGTAAAAGTCTTCACCCATGTTTTAATGGAATTAGCTATATTTCAAATGGTGCCCATTGCCTCTTGTCCTGTTGCTGAATAGCACTGAGAGGAGCTTAGCTTTGGGCTCTTTACTCCATTCCACACTTATACATAGTGATGAGGTCCCCCCTGAGCCTTCCCTTCTACAGGCTAAGGAGTCACAGCTCTTCAGCCTTCTGTGATCTTGATTGTCACCTCTCAGTGGATTTTCTCCACTATGTCCATGTCTCTCTTGTATTTGGAATGCAACACCCCAGAAGTGTCACCCTTTGGAGCATTTCTACAAGCTAGAGACCCCTCTGAATGGTAGCCTGACCCCCTGGTACATCAATCACTCCTCCCATGATGACAACACCCATCAGTTTAAATTGATGGGCACAAATGGATAATGTTTCATCTACTTTAACTGGGTTTTTATTAGTTTACACAAAAGGAATTTTTTCTGCTTTTTTTTTTGTTTAATGATCAGTAACATAGTCAACAAGCATACCTTTAAGTAGAACCTTTTGGTATACAAAGACTACAAAACATCCTTTTTCATATTCAGAAGCCAAGTCTCTATGAAAAATGATGCATTCATTCTGTCTTGACCAAACCTCTCTCCCTATTTAGTGTCCATATTGCAAAGTATACAGAGGAAGATTACTGACTCTATCCTGCATGCAATAAATAAAATCAGTATCAACATCATTTGTGGGGAAAAAAAAGAAAAAGGCATGTATGAGGTCAGAAAGTGATGCATATCTTGTTTTCTATCTACAAATCTTATAATACTAATCTAAAAATAATGATTCATATCAGAAGGTCACTTAGAATTTAGATATGCAACAGATCATATAAAACAGACTCTGCATTTTTTGCTAAAAGGAAAGTTTTGAATTTTTGTGTAAAATTAGATCTGCCTTAATAGAAATTAGAAAACCAAAAAAGAAAAAAAGTGTTTTTTAATAATAACTAAAACATCCCTTTAATTTCATTTTTAATGCATATATATTTCATGTGCTACCACTAGAAATCTCAAAGTTTACAACTTGTTTCATGGTGTTAGTATTTCCCTGACTTTTTCTATAAAAGCTTAGGGAATTTGAAGGCAGCAAGTGCACTGAAAAATAAAAAGTCAAATTTCTTTCCATCCTCCACATAGAATTAAGACTTTTTACAAGGCTCTTTAGAGTACATAAGAAAAACAGATTTAAATGAGGCTCACAGCATCCTTTTGGGTAGAACTAAAACGGACAGTGGGACTGCCCATAACTCATTAGCTGGGTTAGAGATTAGCCCAGATGCTATCAAGGAAGAAGGGATTCAAACCTAAATGTTCAGAGTGAACATTTTCCTCTCTGGGAGCAAAGCATTAGAAACAAAGAGCATGATTTAGGGAAGTATTGTTTCTCACACATTCTATTTCATTCGTTTCCTATACTTTGGTTTCATTTATACCTATTCCTTCATTTTTCTGAAGTTAAGAAGGGTTGGTGGGGTCTTTTTTCCTGGACCTGAGCAAATAATACCTATCCTGATCCTTCAGCTTTTTCTTACATAAATAACTTGCTAACTTGGTGCTGTTTCTCTTTCTTTGGCTCTAATTCTACTTTGAAAATGAAAGCAGAGGTGATGTGAGGGGATGGAAGAACAACAAGGGAAAAGCTTTGTATATTAGCAGCAATTAACTCCAGTACAACTCAAAATGGCAGTTTATTGACAGATGGACAAATGTAATTGCAGGTCCCAAGGGCTGCAATTCAAATTAGATTTAACATTATAGCGGATGACAAGGAATTAATCTCATCAGCACACGTGCCTGTGCTGTGTTTGCTGTTACATATGCCTCTTTTCATCTGGCTGGCTCTTAAGTATATGAAGCTGCAAAAACATTTGCAGTGCAGCTGGGTGACAGAACAAAGCAAAGTAGGACAGAAAGGAGCAAAATGGACTTTTGTCTTGCACATGGAGAGATCATTCCAGGAGCTGGGACAAAGACAAAAAATCCTCTGTGGGTGAAACAGGTGAAAGGTGTCCTTAGAAAGTAGCCAGTTCTGTGCAAAAAGCTGGAAATGCACTGTGTTTGGCAGTATTCTTTGGTGGCTCCTGGAAAATAGGCACAAGCCTGAATGTAACAGTTCAGTGATGAAACAGAAGGCAATATCTGGAGACATGTGCAGGGGAGGAGACATTAGAGATATGCCAGTTGTTCAGAAGGAACAGGGGGAAAGGGGAGCAGTGGGGAGAAGACACTAAGCTCCTGAGCGTTCCTGGGGAGAAGGTCCAACACAGACACATTTCCTGCACTGTCACTTCTTTGTGGGATTAGGAATCACTACTGGTTTATTATTTTAAATTGTAACCTTTAACACTGACAGATTGGGTATGCAGGTGGGGAAAGGCAGGGGTAAGGAGGTCAGACACATACATTGTGTAGACAGCTGATGAAAGACCTCACATGAGTAGATGAAGTCATTAAAATACTGGCAGACAAGATGGAAAAATGGTTCAAGAATAACAACATGCGGTTTGGAAAAAGTCGTAGCAATCCTATCAGATGTAAATGCATTGCATTAATGGACTGAAAAATAAGTTCTCTATAAAATACCTTCTCTAAAAATACATAAAAGATATGCATATTAAATACCCTGCAATTGCCATGCACTTTGAGAAACTGATATTCTGTTAAAATCAGAAAATACCATTAAACCAATCCAAAAGTTTTCAAAAGGCTTTCTAACATGTATACACACATTCGTGCATCATCAAATCAGTCCATGTAAACAGAATTTTAAAATTTAACCCAGCTGATGTCTTTATCTCTGAGGAGGGTTTTTTGTGGAGCTTGGTTGGGGGCTTATTTTTTTCGTGGCATCTGTCACTGCTTTTACAACATTTTTTTAAACTGGACTAATAATTGGAGAGAAATTACTCTAGAATTCCTGGACTAAGATATGTAAAGGAACCGTTAATTGTAGAAAGTGTTGAGTGAGTGGTTGTCTCTGACACACAGCTCAGCTGAGGTATACCAAGCAAGGATTTGTGGAAGTTATCTCCTTTCTGAAGCTCTTGTCAAAGATGTTTTATGTTTCTCAGTAAGGTCTTGTGACTGGTCTGCAAACACAGGAAGAAAAACAGAGACCTAAATATCAGTGTTGGCAAGACATGGATGTTTTTCCTGTCTACAGCATGGCCATAACTGAATATCAATCCACCACTAGCTGCATGCATTATTTTCAAGTGGCTTTCCATGCTCTAAGCCACAGATTTCTCTTCAGTCCCTCAGGCTTACTTACTATTTCTTTCACACTTCATTTTACGTGACACTGTTATAGAGGAACAAGTGCCAGCCCTTAAATAGTTTGAATGCCTTTATCTGGTTATAGCATGAAATACTGAGAAGGAGATGAGATTTGGTGAAGAATTTTGACTGCAGAAGGCTTGTAAATACTTCAGCTTTATGCAGTTGACACAACTATACCTTGCAGAATTACATGCACTCTGTTAAACGTCCTGAAGATTTTGAAAGGGCTGAAGCAAATTTAGATGTCAAAAAGCCTTGAACAATAGACCTTAAAGCTTCTTTAGTACAAATAGCACTGCATTCTGCTCATAGTCACTTGATACACAAGAAGCAGTGTTTTTCTAAAATGAGGTAGTCTGGGAAACAGATATAATATTAACTAAATCCCTCCACCTTACCAAATATTAATTTTTTGGGTTTTTTCCCAAACCTTTCTCTCGTGCAAGTCTCCCATATGTTGCTTTTTAAGAAAAAGTGAAAATAACATTCAAAGCAAGTCACTCCAGCATTGTTTTACTCACCTCTGAAACATTTTTGCTTTTGAACAGAGAACATAGTGCTCCTCTTCTCAAAAGCCTAGTCAGGCCATTTCATATGTCTGAAACAGCTCTAACACCTTGCTGTGTGAGCCATTTCTATTCCCATTAAACTTACACTGAGTCAAGAGTGTCACCTGTGCCATACAGGTGCAGAATAAACTCAGCTGTAGCTGACAGCGTCACCCTCAGTAAGACCCCAAGTAATTCTGTATTATCCTCTATAGATTGATTCTATCTAGCTTTTAGGAGGCTTCTGCATTAAAAAAAACCATTTCTTCTAAACTTCGTAAGATGTTAGAATATTTAGAAGCAAATCATAGGAAGACCTCTAACTGAGGTCTTTACAATGCAACCTGTAAAGCTCTGCTCTCTCATGCTCATTTCTGTTGTTTAAAGGTCCTGCAAGACTCTATGACTGTATTGGGTTTGTGTGGCCAGGTTTTGGGGGCAGGGGGGCTACAGGGGTGACTTCTGTGAGAAGCTGCCAGAAGCTTCCCCAGTGTCCAGCAGAGCCAATTCCAGCCAGCTCCAAGACAGACACTCCACTGTCCAAAGCCAAGCCCATCAGAAGCAGTGGTAGAACCTCAGGGGTAATGTCTTTAAGCAGGAAAAAAAAAAAAAAACAGTGCAAAAGCAGCCAGAGAGAGGAGTGAAAATATGCAAGAAACAGCTCTTCAAACACCAAGGGCAATGGAGAAGTTGGGGAGAAGGTGTTCCAGGCATCAGAGCAGAGATGCGCCTACAGCCCTTGGAGAAGGTGGATGCCCAAAGAGGGCTGTGTCCCCATGGGAAGCCTACAATTGAGTTGGCTCCTGACAGGACCTGTGTCCCTGTGCAAAGAGGAGCCTACACCAGAGCAGGTTTTCTGACAGGACTTGTCACCCCATGAGGGACTCTCGCTGAAGCAGCCTGTTCCTGAAGGAATGCACCCCGTGGAAAAATTTATGAAGTTACTGGGACAGTTTATGAAGAGCTGCAGCCTGTGGGAAGGGCTCATGCTGGAGAAGTATATGGAGGACTGTCTCCTGTGGGAGGGACCCCACTCTGGTGCAGGGTAAGAGTGTGAGGAGTGGTCCCCCTGAGGAGAATGGAACAGCAGGCACAATGTGACCCCAGCCCCCATTCCCTGTCCCCCTGGGCCTCTGAGAGGAGGATGTAGAGAAAATCAGGACTGAAATTTAGTCCAGGAAGAAGGGAGGGGTGGTGAAATTTGGTTTTAATGTTTGTTTATGATGTCCCATCACCCTACTCTGGTTCGATTGGTAGCAAATTCAACTAATTTCCCCAAGCCTGTTTTGCCCATGACAGTAACTGGTGAGTGATCTCTCCTCACCATATCTCGACCCAAGTGCCTTCCATTATATTTTCTCTCCCCTGTCCAGTTGAGGAAAGAAGTCATGAAGCAGCTTTGGTGAGCACCTAGCACTCAGCCAGGATCAATCCACCACCATGGCTAATGGTATGAAATCCCTAATCATTGCTGCAGAGTGGGAGTTTGGCACACTGTGGTGGAGTGCCTGTCATCCCTACTGTTCCTGGAAACAAGCCTACAAACCTTTCCAGATGGTTTCATTGTTATTTTACACTTTTAAATTACTCTTCAGCTCCTGTGACAAGCTATCCAGATGCCAACAATATGTCAGTAAAGGTGTAGGAATAAAAATACAATCAAATAATGAAAATTATATAACCTTTTCTAAATTTTTACCGCAAAGTAGATTAGACATGACAGTACTTAGTGTGAAATATTGTAGAGATGGGAAGCAAGACAGCCATATGTAGACAGAAGTACTTGGACTTCACCTGGAGTTAGCAACCATTTAGCACAGACCCAAAACAACAGATGCCCTTGTCTGGTTTTTGTCAGTTTTCTACGGACATCCAGCAGAAATGGAGCCAAATCTGGGGGCAGTCTACTCCTTCTCATTTATAAGACAAAGACTGTTCATTGGGCAAAGAAGATTTGACAAAATGAAGTGCTAATCGAGACTTACTGATTTGTGCAATGGCTGAGCTCTGAACGTTTGTGTAGCTTCCTGGAGCTGTGCTAGTTTGAGGAAAGGGGGGTCAAAGGCTCTCTCTCAATTCTTGAACAAGTGAAGAACGTTTGAGCAAGAGAAGCAGTGCCAACACATTGTTTAATTTTTGTCCCTTCCTCAACAGGGACCCAACTCTCAGTCAGAAATCAGCGAGGGGTTCCTTTGCTGTTGTAAAAAAACAAATGTTACCATTTTCCGGTGCTGCTTCTACAAAGCTGATGTAGATGAGAGCTTCCCTGATTCCTGAAATAAAAGCCAAGACCTTGTAAGGACATATCCATAAGAGGAATGGGGAAATGAAAAAAAAATCCAGTCCTCCCCAGGTGGCAGAACCTGCGGACTCACCTATTGGTGGAAAAGAATTTCAGTATTTCATCTCTCTGTGAAGAACAATATTTTATGCTGTGCATGATGCTAAAAGGAAAGGGTCCTTGACAAAGTAAAGATTCTTCCCTTCATGGCAGTCCTTCCTTGTAGGAAATTGATTATATGCAGTGAGAGAAGACTGCAAGAGGGGAAAAGCTGCAAGAAAAGAAAGAGACAAGCTGGAGCCAAGAAAACAAAAATGAAACCAGAAAGACACAATAAATATATCTAATATGCAGAGAGAGAAAGGCAATGAAATATAGCATCAGAATGAAAGAACAAACCTTAGATCAAACTGAAAATTGTGGGCCTAATCTGTTTCAAACAAATGTGTCCAAACCAAGGAAGAGAGATAGAAATTATGAAAAGAGAAAAAAATGGGGATAAAAAAAATTTAAAAGAAAGGTTTACTATAAATCATGTAATATTTCTTTGCAACGTATTTGTGGTCATCACCTGTCCAGGTTTCTCCCCATCAGGGGTGTCACAGAGAAGGAAGTGTGCCATGTGAGCCTTCCCTACAGCTGCCTGAAGGTTAGTGCTTCAGCTGTACTGGTGCAGGAGTGAAAACAGTGTGACCCATTGCTGGGCTTCCCCCCCAGAAAAAGAGAATGTGGATGAAGATCAGCAGCAGAAACAAAAGATGTGTTTTAATCTCTGACATGCTTTTCTGACCCCTCCAATGAACTAGCTTACAGAACAAGCAGTGGGACCAAACCTTCCCCACATCTATTGCCACAACAACAGTTCTTTTCAATAAATAAATCTCTTCCCTTGCCCTGATCCCAAAGTGCTTCTGTCTCACACAAAGGTTTGTCAAACGTGGAGTTTTTTTAAGAACAATTCCTTACAACTAACCAGTTAATACATTAACGTTATTAAAGCTTTTCATTTGCAGCACTATTTCTCTTGTTTTTCTATTTAATTTTTAAAAAAAAGCAAAGTATGTTCAACAGTGATTCTGGCAGCAGACCAAAGCAATTTGGAGTCTTTACTACTACAATTTACTGTTGATTGCCCATTGGTAGGATCTCGTTAACACTTTGATACTTGGGCTCCACATATTTCACCAAACTCTATGCAACAGACCATGTTGGCAGCAAACTCATGCCTTTTCCTGACTTGCAAAATTTCTTGTGTGCATTTAATCTGGAAGTGACCAAAATAATGCTCTGCAGAGGCACTGGGGTGCTTTGTATGGGGCCCTGCCTCCTGATGCCACCAATGATCCCCTGCTTGCCCTGGCCAGCCCTGGCTGCCATCTCCCTGCACAGAGAGCATCCAAAGCACAATACAGCTCTTTGCTCCAGACTAGATAAATGCATATTTCTTTCCTCCAGGGTGTTTTGCTCTAAGTAAATGCTATCCCCAGAGTATTGTAACAGCAACAACAAATCCCTGAATGCTGAAGTTTGCAAAGGGCATTTGCAGACATGAGATTTAAGCGCTCAAAACAATTCAAATCCTGGCACATTTAGTTCACACACACAACAGCACAGCAATTTGTCAGCCCATTATTTGTGCAAAAACTCTGGACACCCAAACAAGAATTTAAAGATCCCAAAAGCAGCAAAGTAGTTTGCAATGGAATATGTAGGGATGCTTTAAAGATGCATTGATTTCCATAAACATAGAAGATAAATAAACTCCATGTTTGCCTCTGGTCTAATGAAAAGAGGCAGTCACTTTTATTTGTGAGTTCACTAAGTGTGAATCTTAAATTTGATTAAATCTTGCCTGCCTTGCACTGAGCTATTACAAAATGAACTCAGACACACCATTTCAATTAAATATCTTCCTTGTTTATGAAGAGAAGTTTCTCTAAGAGGAACTATCACAACAGCAATCCTTTGATGTGGGCTTTAAAGTGATCAGTGAAGCAATATGGTGAAGTTTTTTTCCTCAACAACACTCACCCACTTGACAAGAACAAAAAGAAAAAAGAATGAACTCTCATTTGAATTGTAACAACATGTGCAAGAGGAGAAAATTTTGCTCTTCTTTTAATTGGCCACTTCTCTGCCTCCTGACGTGCTCTGGTTCTTTGTGCAATGAAGGTGAGGTGGTTGAACCTGGAGAAGTCCATCAAATTCTATCGATTGGGTGTTTTGGACAGTTGGTTTGCACGGCTTTGTAGTGCTTACTGAGTATTTTGGGAGAACTGAGATCTGCTCTGTCAGGCAATCTGGTGGAAATCTTTGGAAATTGCTTGGTTTAGAAAAAACTGTCGAATCACAAGCATCAAAAACAATTTCTGGAAAAAGAAAAAGCACCATTAAGTTCTCACAGAGGGAATGAATCTCAGAAATTATGTCCCTTTTGCTAGGCGATGAGCTTGCAAGCCTGTAGTCATGAAGTCTCTGGCTAATTTAAACTTACTTGCAATCTGATTGTTCACATTCCACAGCTGATCCTTTCTCCAGGTTTCAGAACCTGATTTCTATAGTCACTTTTCGAGCACAAAATGTCCAATGCACAGTGTATTAAGGTAGGAACAAATGTTCATAAACATTTAGAATTTAATTGAACAGTTCCTAAATTAATACATTTCTGGCAGACAGATAATTCAGATCAATTAAATAAACCAGAAAACAAAAAAATAAAAAAAGGAAGAAAAATAGGCTTCAATAATAGAAGCATATTTGTGTCTTTTTCTAAAGTTATGAAAAGCTAAGTAAATGTTCTCATTTCAAATAACTCAAGACATCTAGTTTGGAGGCTAAATCACAGAGAGAAGAATTAACCTATGAGGTATTATTCGGTTTATAAAGTTTATACAGCTAAAAACATGCCCAGTTCCTAGCAGTACCATCTCCACCAAAAAGTATTTTAATGATGACCTTGTAGTTTTTTTGTACTGAAATAAACCATCTTTTCTGGTGGTTAACAAAGAAAAATACAGATGTGTGCATGTCTTCTGGTGTTTACTCCGGAGGACTACAAAGATAAATAAATTAGCATTTGTTCTATAATAATTGCAGACTCTCCTAAAACTTTTATTTTTAATAGTTGTTTTTTCTATAAATTATTAACCTGGGACACAGAAAACTATAAATAATATTAAATGCTTATACTTGCCACGAAATGTTACCTACCATTTGGTAGAAAATAATGGAAATTCAAAATCATATCTAAAACTGAAATGTTCACTCTTCTTGGCTTACTAGCAATACTCTGAGCTTCTTCCACATTCCAAACTGAAACATAAAATTGAAGTCTCCAGAAGTTATTACATCTGAAGGTAAAACCTCTAGCACTAGCTTAAGTTTCAAAATAAATAGTCCTCTGAACAGCAATCAAATAAAATCAATTAAAAAGCTAGAAGACCTCTTTAAAGTTTTTAACACTTTTCAATACCAATGATCTTGTAACTATTTTGATAAAATTTATATCTGATAAACAATTCTGGTTTTGTGAAACAGCACTTCCAACTTAAAAAAAACCAAAAAAACTTAATTTTTTATCAGATTTTTTCTTCAATTCTGAATCATCTTCATCTTAATATTCTTCATATTAGGAATACATCTTAATAAAGAGGTATTCTTTACTGTCTTCAAAGCAGTTGTTTTTCCTGCTTTGTTTCTCTGCCATGAACTTTTTCATACATGAATTATTGCATGATGTTCAGCATGTCACATGTATGTTTATGCAATATTAGCAGGAGGCTGTCATTACCGTTTTGTCTAGCAAGTTATTTGGCTACTCATTTCACTGAACTAACTCTTTCATTTCTATACATCGTAAGTTTGGAAAGATAAATTATACTTTTATATCAGAAACCTTATTCCTGTCCTGGCGGGAGTAAGCAAATTACTGCTTAACTATTTTAGTGATGTATTATAGGCTCAGAGGTTATTGTGCACAGTAATATTTTTCACAGATCAAAGGCACTTTTATGAATCCCACAGGAGAAACACCTTTATTCAAATGATCTTTGCAATGGGTCACTTCTCTTGAATTTGCTACAGTCACCTGCATGAGATAGTGCTGTATCTTTTCTACCTAACTTCATTTTGTGTGATGTGGCAGACAGGAAATAATGCTGGCCGTGGCTGAGTTTTTCAGACAGCTTCAAAAGAGACAGTTAAACAGACACATTAGTTGTCCTACTACATCATTGTCACTGAAATTGAATCTTGTGAATAATTTTTTCCCAGTGATTGAGGCAAATTTAAATGTAATATTGTCTCATGTACGTCTGTCATCAATATCTTGCAATAGAGTTGTGTCTGATTATGCCCAGGTTGTATCTGAGTTTTGACATCACTTCTGCAAAACTTCTAACTGGACTGAAACTGACAGCACATTGTACAAATTTTGTCAGATCTAAAATATTAATTTACCCTTTTCCCTGGTTTTTATTTAAATTATCCTCCAAATATATATTTCATGCAAGTTCTGGTGCATCAGCTGTGTACCAGAAGTTTATGGTAAGTCAAAATAAATCACCTGACATTATACTAAAATCTTATTATATTAAAGAAGAATTATTGAATGATTGAAAAGCAAAAAAACAATGGTGATAGAGTCTGAGCAAAACACATGAGGAAAAAAGTGCCAGATGTGAAGATGGCTATATAGGGGTGGAACTAGGTCAGAATAAGAAGCCACCAGTTTTCAGGACTGCACCCTTGTGTCAAGGATGTCTTCTGAAGAGTCATGTTTGGGACTTTGAGAGAGCAGGTAAAAATTTAATGCAGGGGAAACTTGTGCTTCATAAGAATTCCTACCACTGAAAGACCTTGCCTGGAGAAGCAGATCTGCATAGGTACCAAACAGTGTTAGTGCTAAGTAGATTTGGGTGACTGAACACAGTGGTCCAAACACCGGCAGAGCACTTACCCTGGCATTCCATTTGTATGTTAAACCCTCATTGACTTTTGTTCTGGACGGAAAAATCATTGGAGAGACATGAATATAGAAGCAGCAATGTGCCATATCATGGCGGATACCATCTGTGGCATGTCCCCTACATTGTGCAATAGGTATTTATGGTCTTGGAGATGCCTGGGGAATTCAGGAGTTGGCTTTTGTCCTACTGGACAGGTCCACACCACTGTATCCAGTTCAGTGAAAATTAAGCGATCTTATGGCACTCCCTACTCTTCACAAATATAAAGTGTAGCACAAAATAATGGGAAAAAAACAGTCCTGAAGTGTTTTCTCTAACAACCTTTATCCATCTTTTAATCTGATTTTAGATTTCTCTTTTCCATGGTGTTCATTTAATATCTTTGCTAGCGTTTTGAAGTTTGAAGCAGTTCTTCCATTATTGTGTCATCGTATTTATGGGAGACAAACCTGCTATTTTTTAATGGAAGTAGTGTAGTGCCTACTCCTGGACCTTGTATTAATCTTCCTCACAAGAATAGCCCCTTATGCTAAATAAGTTTGAGTTCATCACTCTCCAGGCTTGTTTTGAATAGGCCTGTCAGGAGTATCTGTCACTCACGGCACCTCATGACTTTAATAGGATTCTCAATACTTTTGTCTGATCTTCAGATTAGTCCATTTGATTAAAGATAATTAGGACTTGAACACTTTCTGTTTAAAATTCCAATCAGCTTGGATCCTTGCATACTGGCCACGACTGCAGCAACCTTTGTACTTCACTTCTTTGTCTAATGGAAACATGGCACAAAGAGTCCAACTTGTCTGGAGATTTCTGCCTGAATAGTTTCTCTTACAGAAAAATGTTTCTGTAAAGTACTTGAAAATTATTCCCTTCTCTTGTTCACCCAAAACATTAAAGGAAGGAAAAGTAATCGATGCCAGTCAGCATGGTCTTACAGAAAAACAGTTTTGTCAAACATGTTTGATTTCATTCCTTCAGGAGACTACAAGTTGAGTCAATAAATGTAAGTGTGTAAATGTGATAGACGTTGTAAGCTATTTGCCTTGGTGCCACATACATTCTGATAACAGTGAATTAGAGTAGGGTCAACAAAGTCTATCTCACATATATTAAAATCCACCTAATAGACAGATCTTTAAAGGAATCATCAATCATTTCATGGTGTTCATTACAGCAGGGTTCTCCTGGCAGTGAGATTAAACCTGAGGCTTCCCAAAATTTATTTTTTGTGATCTGGGTAGAAATATACTTATAATTTAAATGTTATAAAATCTGGGGGGAGCCTAAAAATGGCTGAATGAAAATTAGAAAACTGCACAGAGAAATCTAGATTTCTTCATAAATTTAAATCAGTTCAAAGTGTAATTTTGTACTATTTAAGGTAAAAAGATGCCTAGAAGCAATGTATGAATGGCAGCATTATAGAGCAAGTTGCATTTTGGAAATCAGGGACCTCAGGTTAGTGGTGGATAAGCAATTTAGTGTAAGCTCCCTGAATGATGCTTAAAAGCCTATCAGTAACCCTGGTATAGCTATAACAAATTCCATATCTCCTATTTCTTTTCTCATATCTCAGTTTTCTCAGAATTCTGACTTTTACACTTCAGCTGAATAAAGAAAAAACAACCAGGGTGAAAAAAAGTCAGGGATTAGCAATTTTTTCTCTTCTAGCACACTGCTAAATTTTGGGGCTTGGGAGCTTGCCCATCCAAAACCATGCTGGACACGTGGTACTTTACTTAAAAGAGATCAGTGACTGATAAAAGATCCATATTACGCTGAAATTATGGACAAATTTGCTATAGGAAACCCTTACCGTAAATACTACAACAACCTTGAAATGAGCACTAAAAGCCAATCTTTTTTAATTGCTTAAGCCACAAGCCATAATCACATAATTTCTTCTGATTACCAAAGCACACTAGACTATTAAAATCTATGTATTGCAATCTGAATAGATTAGCCTTTAGGACATATTAACATCAAATTTCATATGATATTAGCTAATAAATTAGTGAAGCAGAAGAGTTCAAATTCTAATTACCAGATAGTCATTAGATATGTCCGGTTACTAATATCAGGCAGTGCTGGAGGGAGGGAGGAAAGGAGGGAGTGTTGTGATTAACTTGTCAGGGAAATGCAGCTGTGAAATCATTACCCAGAGTTTCTGCAGTTATTGAAAGAACCATTTCATCAGCTGTTGTAAGTATCACAGCATTAATTCATTTTTATGTAACAGCTAGGCAGACTGGAAGAGCTGTGCCTCAAAAGTGGGTCCCTGCCTGTGGCAGTGTATGAGTGTGTGTGTATACATGTGGATATATGAATATCTGTGTGTAATGTGTGACTGTGAAGTTGTGTGTTGAAAAGGACTCCTTCTGTACAATGGCTTTTAATGTAAATGAAAAAACACAAGAACATGCCATACCATTACACCTTGTCCCTCCAAACCCCAAAACCACGGGTCACTGACACACCTGGGAGTATCAGCAAGCTTAGAAAATCACCCACTGGTGGTAAATGTTTCCTCACAGTGTACAGGAGGAGAAGATGGCACTTGCAACTCTTCTGCTCTGCCACAGATATTCAAAGCATGCCCCTTACCAAGCTTGAGTCCCTCCAAAGAGTCCCCCCATCAAAGTCCCTAGAAAGAGTTTGAAATAAGGTTCATTCACCCTTCACCACTAATGCAAACATGGTTTGCTTCTTCTGCATACCAGACATAGGCTAAGAGGTAGCAAGACAAAGACATCTGTAGCAAACTATTCACATTAATTCATTTACAGTGCTGAAGAACCCTTGAATTAATACCTTTGAATACCTTTCCCGCAATAGTCCTCTGAGGTCAAAAGAGTCTATTTTTCGTTTCAAAAACTGCATACATTTTAAAAAATACTTGAATGGAAAGTTGCTTAAACACCAAGCAAACTGGCAGCTAAGCTATAAGAAAATGCTCCTTTGGTATCTTCGTGCCGTTTCCATTTTTTCTTTGTGTCACTGGGAGTGCTATCAGAGTAAATTTTTTTTTTTTTAGATTGGCCTGTTCCTGTTATTCAGCTAATCAATGCCCATGAGAGTCCTCCCTCGTTTCTTCTTATCCAAGAATACTAGGCAAATGCTATTTAATTCACTGCTGAGAGTTTCATCAAAGATTGAGCTTTACTCATCCTGATTATGAGCAATCAGCATTTAACAATGATGCCTGGCCGAAGTTCAAGTTAAGCATCCCTGGGTTTTGCATGTTATATCATTTTAAGTTTCAAGAAAGCAGCAAATCTAGTAGGTTGTTCCTGCTCTTCACATCTTCATAGTACTATCTCCATCTCAGAAAGAAAACAGAAGACATTGTCTGTCTGATTGCTGTCAACATACTGAAGATATGATATGGTGTGATTTGGTAATTTCTTTCTCTTGCACCCAAAATAAGAAAAAAAATTATGCTTTTTTCCCTATCAACAGATATTCTGGAGCTCAGGATCTTTATAGCACATTGCTCTTGCCTTGGTGCCCTTCAGAAAACACTTGATGGCATCCTGAAAGTACTTGAGAGTCACTGTTCCCCGTCTTAGCATCTACATTACTCCCATTTCTACAGTTGAATAAATACGCTTGTTTGTTGATACATAATAATAAATCAGAGTTTCAGTACATAAGGAACAACAGTCCACCAGGCAGAAGGGGTTAAGCTGTGTTGTTTTCTCCTTACAGTGCACTGCCAGAACAATAGCTGGTGAGTTCAATTTAACGGATGACATGGCTCCAGTTATCATTCCAACAGGCACTGTTATTTCTAACAGCAACAGGCATAATGAACATACTGTAAGCCTTCATTCTGCCTCCCTTATTAAATTACAGATCACAGCAGAAGCTTGGAAATTTTTGAAATCAGTAGCAATTCAAGGTATCGACTTATCAGTGATCCCATATCAGGATTTTCTTTAATAAAACCACTGCCCAAGATATGGCAGAGGGTTTTTTTAAACACTGGATTCCAACCACCAGGCTATGCAGTTGTCCTCAGGGGTCACAAGCTGGGCAAAATAAAGCTGGATCCTACCAAATGGACAGCTATAAGATCTAGGTTACAATGCTTCTCTGTACTTCTTCCCAAATTCAGTGTTGTGCTGCCAGCCTGTAGACAACAGCAACCAAATTCTTTCTTCATTTTTAATTTCTGCCTGTCTTGAATTAAAGGTTACTTCATTAGGACTGGCAAAATATCAAAGGGTTCCATTTTTGTGCTCCTTAAAACAGAACTGAAATACCAATGGTCAACATGGAACAAGAGTAATCAAGACTATATAGAACATAAAAAGTGGTCAGCTGCTGAGCTGGAGAATGAAAATAAGGTGTCAGTGTGGTAAAATTATCTTCCAGCAACTGGTTTTGATCAGAAAATCCTAGAAATCTGGCCAGCCAGGGGAAAAAACTGTGCTATCTTTGCTAGTACAGGTCTTATGCAAATAAGAAACAAGGTAGAAAGTGCTTGGAGTCAATGTCTCTCTGAAAAAAATGTGAAAAATAAGACATAAAGCATTGAAAAGGCAATAAAGGCTAAAGTGTTCTAATCATTTGTCTTAATCCTTCAATTTGAAAGGACATTTTTACCATTTGACATAATCCTCTGACTAACAATAAGCCTGCTTTCTCTGCCAAATCATTATCATGTTTGAGTAAAATATAGAAGAATTTTCTCACCATTTTAATCTTTTTTTTTTCAATCAGTCTGAAAACTCATTAATATGCAGTGAGGAAGACAGCTACCAAAAAACAGACATAATGATGATGATTTTATTGATTTTGACTTGCAAAGAAATCTCAAACGGGACTAACAAGTAATTTCTTCTTCTTCAGCAAAACCTTATAGCAAATCAGATGTCAAAAAAAAAAAAGCATCTGTTGTATCACATCTCATATATTTTGTATGAATTGTGTTGTTATAAACAACATTAGGACCGCATACATATCTTCTTTACTTGTTGATTATGTGGACCTTTACTCATTACTATGTGAACATTCTAACCCATTTAAATCAATTCAGTTACCACAGCTGTCATCAGAATAGAAAGATATAGAGCTTTTGTTTTCCTCTAAATTAAACTTCTGATCTGTCATTTACAATTTATTCTGCACTTTTCCATATAGCTCAGTTTTGCAAAACAGAAATCTCGTTCATATTGCTGCAGTGATGAGAATTATTTGCATTGAATGAGGTTTGCTGCTCATAGACAAATGCACATGCAGGCATTTGGAGGAGACAAATTTTTAATGCAAAATAGTGCACAACATAAATATGTCTGCTACATATTCACAGGGGACATTCTCCAGTGGGACTTACAGTAGCATTAATATTTCATCAGGCTTCTTCCAGACCAGCATCCTGTATTACACCTTCAGTGGAACAACACAAAACTGAACATTCACCACCAGAATAAAGGTTCTGTGGTGTGAGATGACTCCAGTGCATGGATGTCCTGGAGTGATGTTATGATAATCCATTATCCCTTATCGTTGGTTTATATGCCCAAAAAAAATGTGGTCCTGTCACTTTAACTACGTTCAGCTGCAGAGAGAAACGCGGGTTGTTTTGAAAAACTTTTTCCCCAAGCCTGGCATGGAGGAGGATTCTTCGCTCAGCAGAGACTGCGCGTGCTGGACTGCTGTCGGAGTGGACTCTGTTCCAGTTCCTTTTTTTTCTCTTTTATTTTTTTTCTTTTTTTTTTTTCTTCGTTTGGACTCTTTTTTCTTCGATCTGCTTTGTCACCCCAAGATCCAAGGGAGCCAGAGAACTGCAGAGCTCGTGGGGAGCTCCACCCAGCCCCCAACGGGGGGTGAGGAGGGGAGAGGCTACATCGGAGGAAAAAGACTTTTTTTTTCAATCAGGTTTAATAACTATTTTATTTTTTCCCTTGGATTTCCCCTTCCCCTGTGCCTTGCAGGGCACTTTGCGTGGTTTTGTTAAATAAATAGTTTTTTCTTCACTTCCATCTAAGAAATTCTGTTGTGGGTGGGGGAGGGGGTGTCACAGCCCTTCGCTCTCGGAGGAGAGAGAGTTTTATCATTAATCCAGGACAATGGACCATGGTTACTTTGGCAGTGCTTAGCAAAGAAGAAGTAGCGTGTGCCTCTAAAACACCCCAAAGCCAAATTCCAACTGCATGGAAAAATATATTTTCTGGTTATTTCTCCCACTTCTTGTCTTCAGTGACTATTTGGAATAGAATACCTAAAATATACTGGACCTTTTAAAGTAGTCTCCCTTTTTTCTGAATCTTCTGTCTCAGAGTTCATATAATGCATATTCATTCGGCTTCCGGTACATTCTAAATCAAATTCCACTAGAAGGTGGACTCTTAAAATTTCTGTTTCTACTTCTATACTGATAATGGTCATGGGGAAACAAAACAAAATCTACAACAGATATGTTTGGCAGAAGTCTCAGAATAGCTAGAGAAGCTCAACCCACAAATTCTGAGGTTTGGGTCTCAACTGGGTTGGAATATTGGCTCTTTCTCAAGAAATGTATATTGTATACAATTTTCTGTGCTTATTTGGGTGACAAAAGTGCATTTCTGTTTCTTGCTGTTTGTATAAATACACTCAGCCAGCACAGTTAGGTGATTTTGCTTTATCGATATTCCACAAACAGAAACTATACATTCTCCAAATTAATTTTGTAGCACAAATCTGAAAGCAGTAATTATAGCACCACCTTGATGTGCAAATACATGCATTTTTGAACAAATCTGCTTTAGAAAGACTTTTTTGGTTTTGTTTCTGGTTAAGTTTTTGTAATGAATTAATTCTTCCTTAAGAGCAATAATATCAGCAGTTTCTGTTATGAGATAAAGAAAGATAAGCAAGTAAAAGATAATACACTTTTTCTGATATTTGGAAGGAAAAAATTATATATACATGTACACATTGCTCATTCACAGCTTTTATTTGTTTTACTTAGGCCTCTGGAACATTTAATGAACCATTTCAATATTTTTTTCTCTCCTTTTCCTGCTTCTCAGGAACCGTTTGTAGCCCAGCAGCCAGACAGCTATCTTTCTTTCAAAATGTTGTAGATGAAAACACTTCGTTCTCTGAAACAGCAAGCAGGCATTTGAGGTCAAAAAAGAGTTCCATATTGTAACATTTTCTTCTAATCTTTTCTTGCAAACACTCTCCTGTTCTGCTTCTATTACCTAACAATTTCCCCATTCATTTTCTCTGTTTCTTAAAAAAATGCGTTTTCTAAGGTTTTGCAAAGGTGTTATCACACCATTGTTTTCTGTCCAAAAGGACCAGCAGATGCATGGTCCATCTGAGGCAGTTTGCACATCAAACTGCCTCTGATGGACAGAGACCTTTCCTCAGTTTCAGCTCCTTACATCGAGCCCTAAGAGAAAAATTGAAGAGGAAATTTCAGTCTGGAATTTACTGGAAAAACACATTGTATGACACAGACAACACCATGCTTGCTGTCAGATCTCGGAGTAAAACTGCTCTGGCCAGTAAAACTTTTCCTTCCTCAGGAGCAGCTGAAGAACACCTCTGTTCACAGATCTTCTCTCTTATCTTCAGATAGAGCACCCTCCTGCACATCTCTTCACTAGGCTGACTGCCAAAGCCCCAGAGGCAGTTTCATCTCCTGGTGCCTCAGAGAGCAGGGCAATCAATCCAATCAATCTCATTACATGATCTGAGGAATTACTTTTCTGCCAAAATGAGTCCACTCCACTGAGTCCATTAATAGTAGCTCCTAAATTAGTTACATTTGGAAAAGAAAGTATTAATAGTTCTAATCAGCAGGCAAAATTATTCAAGAAAAGGATTTGAAAAAAAAAATCATTCTTATTCTACAACCCACAAAGGTGTAAAAATTTTTCTCTAAAACAAAGCAGAAAACAAATATCTATGGCCAGGTGATTAGCTAAATGGGGAATAGATTTTTTTCCCTGGGAATCTATGCACTATGTTAATAGACATCATAATTCATCAGAAATGAAGACTGGCAAATATAAATAATATTTAAGAAAGTAAATAATTTTTCTGATGTGTATCTTGAATGCCAAAATTATAATTTCTATGCATTATTTTACATCATTGGAAAAACAAATTTCATCTATTTTAGTTCAAGGTTAATTCTAGCAAATGGGTTAATTATATTTGTAACTAAATACAGGAAGTCAGGGATCCCATGTGCCTGCATGGAAAGTTGTAATCATGGAGACACCCTCATTCATGCTTTTTGTGCTATCTTCTGATGACATATGACTTTAAAACCACTATGTATCTTTAACTAGTTTTCTATTCATTTCATCAGATTAATGGAGTGAAACAGAAGTGAGTTTTCCATTTAGTTTCTCAATTACTGTGCCATTATATGCCTTCAGCAACACTAACCTTTAAATTGCATCTTTTCTAAAGGAGCTCTAACAGTAATGAGAAGGCTGAAAATCCTGATAAATCCTGACACATCAACTACAAGCACATGCAGGATTAAAAAGTAAGTCGTCAATATCAAAGGATTGTTTTGACTACCAGTTTTCTATTTTTTTATTTGTTTTGTTCTTTCAGTAAGAAAGGAAATTAGTCCATGAATCCTGTCTCAGTCTGTCTAAGACACCCTGGAAATTAAACAAAATCCAGTGCAACAGCTGAATCTGTATTGCTGCCTTTTCCTTTGAAGTCACTGATGCTAAAGCGAGGTCCACCTGGCCATAATAAACCTTTCCCATCAGAAACTGAAAAATCTGGGAGGATCTTGGAGGGATTTGTCCTTTCTTTCAAATTATTTCATGGGTTCTTTCCTATCTCTTCAGGGAACCATTTCTGCCTCACTGTTCCTCCATGTTTTCCCTTGTCTCCTCCCTAGCAGGCCTTGCAGGGAGAGTGCCTTACAGATGGGTCTCCACTTTCAGGCAAAAAAACACCAAGCATACTCCTTGAAGGAAGAGAGATGGCACACAAGAGAAAACTGAAGATGGCAAAACTCAGGTGATGCTCTGCTTGGGGTCCATTCCCAGGATTTTGATGTCTTCAGCTTTTTGAGTTCTGGGATGCTTTCTGAACTGAAGCTCCCTGCGGGGACACTGGGAAATGTGTGCTCTTTGCAAAATATGTCTTAGTGGAGCTGCACTACTGAGTAATGAACTTTCGTCCCCAGGCTCCTTCCTTCTTTGAGATATTGTACCAAAAAAATATATGCATGTTCCCACCAACCTGTAGCTGGAAGAGGTCTCAGCCTAGTTCATCATTCCATCTGGCAGGAACTTTCTTGAAGCCTAAACCCTGACAGTGCAGGAGCTTCCCTGACTGTGCTTGCCTGGTACAGACTCTCTTTAAACTATCATTGTTGATTTTGCCTCTACCTCATGAGAGTAAAATTCATTCACTTAAAATGGAACCAATTCAGAAACTAGCTTAGTCTTTAAAATAAATCTCTTTGGGACCAATATCAGGCTAAGCCAAGTGTAGCAGAATGAAAATTAAGTGCATTTACTTAAATATTTTCTTACCCATGCTTGAATGAATATTGCAAATGTGACACTTTCTTGGGATCACAATCTTTATAGATATCCAAGAGCTAGAAGAGCTGCAAATGCAATTTGTGATATTGCATGTAATTTCACAGAAGTTGTTCTAGGTAGGAAAGTCAAAGTTTAGCTAAGGAAAATTAGATTCCCCAGTGTTTAATGGGATGAGAATTGCTTTTGAATGAAGAAAGACATTAATGGCTTTTTCATCAAGTTCAGAAGAACTATTATTAGCTCTAAAGACTGCTTTTTCATTTCACAGGATGTCTTTAGACAGTTCATCTTCAGAACTGCCCTCCTATGAAGGACGAATTTTTAATGAGAAGCTGTGATATATTAGAGTTGCACTTTCTAGCAATATGTGGGAGTTAGAGGATCCCTAAGTAGCACAGAATAACTGCTGGCTAAAAGATAAATTAAACATGGTAAACTGGAGGGGGATTATTCTATACCCTGTATAATATGGTCGACAGCAATTTTCAGCTGGACACCATGGTTTATAACATTATCTTGCAGAAAACTAGCAACTGAGTTTCACAGATGTGGGACAGTACTTATTCATCTCCCGGCAACTTTCTTTTAAACTTGAGTATCTCACTGTATGTTCCATGGCTGTGAGGCCCTTGCTTACTTGCAGTTATTTAGTTTTGAAATTGTTCTCACAAAAAAAAAAGAACTAAAAAATTATTTGTCCAGTGTTCCAAACCTTTGTGTCTGCAGCATTTGTATTATGTGACAGAGCTCAGCCAGCAGAGTGGCTACTGGCTGTGCTGAGACGGTCATCCTTGAGCTAATCTTGGTTGCATGACCCAGCAAGGGTCTGTTTGAATCTTTTTTTGTGCCCTCAAACCTTTTCTTCATATGGGATACAAATTTTTTGCTCAATTTTGCAGCTCTGCAACACATGCAAAGCAGAGCTCGTGGAAAAGACAGAAAGAGCATTTCCACAGTCTTCTTCATTTTCCAGATCACTTAGCCAAGCCATGGTATTCCTCTAGGTCTCTCAGAGTCAAGATGGAAAATAGCAGAGCAGTGTAGTACTCCAGAACACCACTTCTCTCTGTGATTCTCTCACCAGAAGGCTGGGGGCAGGCGGTGAGGGCTGACTGGTGCTTGCCATTTTGCTCACAAAAAACTTGGTCCAGCTTGGGTTTTTTTCAAAATAAATGCTCTCCAAGTCATGACTCAGGCAGCATGACTATTTTATTTGCAGGCAGAACTCCTTCAGATTTCCTCTTTGCTGTTTGCTGAGCAAAGGGAGGGATGGGATTACAAAAGAGGTAACTAGAGGACACAGGATACTGAGCTGGTCACTTCCAGGCAGAAGATCAAGCTCCTGATGCAAAGCTGGGATTGATGCAGGAATCAATCTCCTTTAGTTCTAGTTATTGCACCATCAGTACAATAGGATGAGAAAGGCGTTTTCCTGGTGCCAAATATCTTCATTTGATTTATCACAATTGCCCTATTCAAGGAAAAATTATCACGACGAGTCTCAGTGTTTCAGTGTTAGGATGTCACTGACAGCTCCTTCCTTCTGTTCCAATTCCCTCTTTCGTATTTTACCATTTCAGCCAGTGACTGGAAAATATATAGTGCATTGCCTGGTGTCATAAAACAGTCATTTTTTGTTTCTCCCTTTGTGTAAATCGAAGTGCATCATCATCAAATTGCTATCATGATGGGCTTTTTTCCCAGTCATTCCAGCAACCAATTCTACCTATTCAATCAGTGTTTGGACAGGTAGAGATGAACACTTTCCTGTTTGATGCTTATAGAAACTTACAGCATCCTGTTTTGTGTATACTAGGGAGTTTGTGAAGAAAGCCTGAACTTCTGGTAGAATCAAACAAAACCAGTTTTTGCTCTTCCATAGTCTTTTGCCTCTGTTATTTCTGTTCTACTCTCCTTCAAACACAGAATAATTTCCAGAGGCTTATTTTAAGCTACTATTTGCCTTAGAATCCAGCATAATGCAAAACCTCTGCTCTTCTTTCCTGCTCTGTGGCCCCAAGTGCAATGAATTTCACACACACAAAATAAAAAGTGTTCATCTGTAAGACACGGATGCAACTCAGTTTAAGTGCATCATTTTGGTTTATCTTGCTTGGTTAGCAAAGACCTGCCTTACTTTGGTTTTTGAACTTCAGCTTTGAAAAGCTTCTTTGACTCATGAGTGTTGTCCTTTAATACCCAAGCTGCAGAATAACTCTCAGCCAAAGAACTTAGAAAGGCTCAAAATAAGTGAGATTCACAATAAACATGGCTACAGAGATAGGCTGCAAGTTTTAAAGTATATGAAGTTTTCTGGCTTTAGATAAAACATATTTTCTAAATACCAAGAGCCTTCCCTCATAGCACCATGGCAAGGGAAAGCCAGAGCACAGCAATTCTCTTTCATGAAAACTTAGGAGATTTTCAATTTATTCTTGTCCTTCACTGGAGCAAAAACGATACCTCTCCTATATTTTCACAAAGAACATTTGTCCCAAAACCTCTGTTTTAAATTTAAATTCTTCCCTTCTCCAGAAATTACCAGAAAGGATGCCCTGAACCTTAGAAAAGACAAAACATTCCCCAAGTCTTTAAGTCTCTCAGCTACATGGTGTGTTCACACACTAGTATTTACTAATACAAATGCTTTTGTGTCAGTAAAAGGAAGCAACAGCTGCCTTTCCCGCCTGAGTCCATTTTCAATGTTGTTGTGAAGCACCTTGCCCCTTACAGCGAGGCATCAGACCCTGTCTGCTTTCTGGAGATGGGTGAGTGAATCAGAGGACCACAGAATACCCTGGGCTGGAAGGGACCCACAAGGATCATCAGTCCAGTTCCTGGCCCTGCACAGAGGCCACAGGGCGCACATCCCAAGAGTTACCCCACATGCCTGAGAGTATTGTCCAAAGGCTTCGGGAACTCTTTCAGGCTTGGTGCTGGGACCACTGCCCTGCAGAGCCTGTTCCAGTGCCCAGCCACCTTCTGAATGAAGAACCCTTTCTTGAGATCCAAAATAGATGTCCTCTGACATGACTCAAGGCAATTCCCTCTGGTCCTGTCGCTGGTCACCAGAGAGAAGATTGGGACCACTGGGAGCAAATTCCCGGTCTCTAGGCATTGGAAGAACTGTAAAACTCCTAATATTTGGGCGTTATTTGTTTCTCACTTATGCTCTACATGCTCATGGATGGATGCAGCCTCACAGGAGCATGCAGGGGATGGAGAAGCAGCACCAAGCAGCCACACATGCTCCTCCAGTTGACACTTGGAGCCAGAAGAGTGAGCACTCAGTGCTTCAGCCAAACACTGAGTAGCAGCCTGAACTTGGGACGTCAGAGTTCAGATAGGTCCTGTCACACGAAACAGGCCAACTGCAATTCTTCATTACCAATTTTAAAAGAGTATTTCACTTGTTTTCTCTCTTCGGGGCTTTGTCTCCTCATTTATTTGTTTGCCTTTGTCTCTGCTAGGGTTTCTATTTTTCCCCCCTGACATTTAACATGACCAGTTATTCGGCTCCATGACTGACAGCAGCAGCATTAAAAGGGACACGAGACCAGCTCTGGAAAGGATTAAACAGCATGAAGCCCATGACAACTGCTTTTCAATGAGGCATTCTCTGCCCAAGTGCTCCCTGCTGCCGTTGACATCAGTGCAGGAAAAAAATGGATCTGACAAGAGGGAGGAAATCTAGAGATGGGGGAGCAGCAAGAGGGGATATTTGTGCATCTACAGCCTTCGTGAGAGCAGAGAGAGCCCATACACAGCACAAATTTGGAGGGACAGGGAAGCCAGCAAAGTCATGTGAAGACCTGCTTTCACTTGCCCAGTTCTGCAGCTGTTTGAGTCATAAAATTGGCCTGCACAGCATCCATGGAGAACACCTTGCTACTCCCATGACCACTGGACTCCTGGAATAAAAATTATTTGCAGAAGTTCAACACCAACCCATAAAAATCTAGATTTCTATTTTGAGTGAGCAATATTCGGCCTCTCTGAAAATCAGGACTATGGGATCTGTTTTCTTGTTGTATAATGGCTTCATTGTGCATACTTTTATGTTGCTATTTTGAGGTAGATTTAAAAAGCAGTATTTCATACAAAATGGTGGAGACCACTGCTAAATTCAGGAAACAGATGGATTTTGTTAAATTAGCTTTTGTACAACTATTGTTGTGCCATTTTTCCACCCAGATCTTCTCAGAAACTGGAAATGAAATTGCATAAAGTACTTAATATAACAGTCATTTTAATTTGGAATACAAAAGTATTTCTAAAAACTGAATTAAATGTCATTAAAGCTTTCAACATATTGAATGAAATCATACTATTTTGCTTTAGGCTGGTTTGAGCATTTAATGTAAAACTCTTCTAAGTATTTAATGTCTTTTTATCTTCTTTTACCTTTTCATTTTGAACAGTTTTTTTTCATTAAAAACATTCTAAGGCTTTAAAAAGAGAAACCTTTCTATGTTTGGATTTTAGTGATTTGAGATATCTTTCCAGGGAGCTGTTGAAATCCTGGAACGAATTTTACTTTACTTGTTAGTGAAACTCAGGGATCAAACACAGTCTTAATCCTTGCAATACATCATTGCATAGCCTCTACAAGAGACCATGATGCTTTCCTGGAAATATAAGCTACAATACCCAAGCTAGTGATACTTTCAACTCATGCAATAATTAGGACTAGGTATACAACAGCTAAAAATATGCAGCTGGGATTGTTATGTGATAAAAACTGCTCTTCAGGTCAAGCAGCAGAGAGAGACATGGTGGGGGAAGACTAAGTTATAATCTGCCAAGCTTTTCCAGTGTCCATCACAGAGCCATCAACCCACCAAAGGTTGTTCATCCCCACAAGCACAGAGGAGCCCAGAGGCAAGTGAAAACCCAAATTAAGGACTCAGAGGAAGGGACACCCTGTCCAGAGTGTTCCCAGGTTTGTCCCAGCAGACCCTCAGCCCCAGAATTCAGCCATGAAAACCATCACAGGGAGTCAATGCTGAAGCATTTCTCAGACCACTGGGGTTTGCTGTCTGAGGGTGACAGACACCAAATGGGACTAGAGGAAGAGATTGCACAGGACTTATTGTGGGATGTTTAGGGATAAAAGGGCCAATTGCTCAGCAGAGTGAACAAAATCAAGTGCCAGCCTCTGTGCTAGTATCAGAGCTGAGAGCCCTGTGTATCCATGACACCACTAAGCTGGAGTATATTCATTACATATATATATATATATATATATATATATATAT
>VZRM01007379.1:0-70348 GCA_013397955.1 Grantiella picta | reverse complement strand
ATATATATACACATACACATATATTTCCACTAGCATCACTCCATCCTGCTTCTTCAGAGAGGAGTTCAGGGTGAGGCCCCTGGCACTGAGTGTTCGTGTGAGTCCTCTGTTTCTCTTGGTATTGATCTGTATAGCTGGCTACATGCATGTTTATTTATGACCCTTTATGGTTCACATGCCTACTAGAAACGCATGCTAGTTGTGAAACTTGCTGCTGGTTGTACTTGAGGGAAAAGAGCTATGGCAGCCTAATATTCACTGGGCTGTCAGATCTGCCTTGATTTCCCTAAGATGGATGATTTATCAAAAAACTGTAATAACAGAGTGGTAAAAAACCTGAAATCTCTGTTGATAATTTTCCCATATTTTCAGATTCATATATTTGACATCTACATGTGTTCCATTCCAAAGAGACAACTTCCGTAATCCTGGAAATAATAATCATTCAGGCATTATTTGCATTGTGAGTCTATTCCCCAAACTGTTATTTTTCTGTAGTATATCCAGCAATAGAAGTGAAAAACTTCGGAGAACTGATCAGTCTAAAATTTAATTTATTTTTGCCTCTGTGGCAGGACATTCCCCTACCACAGCAGGCTCGGCTTATCAGCTGGTGTGAAAGCTCAGGACATCTTCCCCCAACACGAACTTGCTCATTGGTGAGATAACCCAGGCCAGACATCTGTCTGGTAGTGAGTTATTTCTGGCACCATGGAGGTGGCATTCCCAGCTGACAATAAACCTCTTGCCTTTAGAGTGAAATTGAAGGAAGATAAGCTTGAATTTCTGGCTCAGAGACACTTCACTTTACAAACTCTAAAAGCTACAGAAAACTTTCAGAAGCAGAAGCCTTCTGAACATTCTTTGGAAATGCATGGGGATCTCTCCTCAAGGTTTGGGATGCTGGCCGGGAGTTACTCTCTCAGGAGTTTAGGGAAAGGAATATGTGTACCCCATCATCAGTTTGGTGGTAAATTACATTGATTCCTGATCTATACTATTTCTTTGCTAGTTACAATAAAGGTACCTTTATGTCATTCACTGTTTTATGTAATCTACTGCTAGTTCTTTGTTTTAACCTATGTAGTAAGTTACTCTGTTTAAAGCCATTTGTCTGTTTATCTCCTGTCTATTCAATAAATAACTAACTTTATAATAGACCTGATCTGCCATTCTTAAGAACTTGCAAGCCAGAGCAGTTTAGGTGTGGGTCACTTGAATTTGAACTGCTGCCAAAAATCTGAACCTAAGGCAGGGCTGGTCTAAAGCTCACTCAATCCATAACAGCCTCCTCCCCTTGAATTTTCTTCCATGCTGCATTTAAATATTGTCTCTCAAACTGGACGAGTTACCAACACAGTTTTGTAAAAGGAAAGTGGCATTTAGCACTGCTGCAAAAGTTAATGTTCTAGACACACTTGCATTAGAAGAGCTGGAGGTATCCAGCTTTATAACACGACCTTTTTCCCCCAGGAAAGACAATTACTCTGTTATGTCTTCAGAAACAGTAATTGAGTTCACTCTGTCTTTGTGAAATGTGCTTGGTACTCTATCAGTTTAATCCCCACAGGGCTACACTCTATAAGCAATAGAGCTGCACTATTGCTGGGGAGAAAAACCAGGGCTTCAGGTGCTCCAGAAATGCTTAGAAGCAGCATGAACCTGTGAAGTGTTTGAGATCTGCCCAGGTGATTGATGATCTGGAGGAATCTGACTGCTGTGTTGATGTTCACCAGGCTTTCATTGGCACAGGTCGAAAAGAAAGAGGGGGCAAAAGAGATTTTCATCTTCTGCTAGTGAGTTTCTCTGTTTTACACCTGCTACAGTGATTTCAAATGCTTAGGACAGAAGTAAAATAACACTTTTTTCAGTTCCCAAATTGGCATGACAGGCTTTTGTTCTTAATTATGTCTTTCCCATATTCTCTTAGGTTCATCCATTTTCCTCAGGAAGATATCCACAGGCTTTCCCTCGCTTTCTTCCAGTGTTCCAGACAGTAAGGAAAAAAGTGAATTAATAGCCACAGCATAAGGATCTGCAATTCATCTGTTCTGAACAAAAGCAAAATCATTTTCAACTCCCTGTGTATTTTCGTTCTAATTTTTAATCCATCAAGTTGATGGGCTTACCTCGTCTTTCATTTTTCAGATACAAATATCTCTCCCAAGTATGATTTAGGCATTTATTCTGAAATCAAAATAGAATGTGAGTACAGTAAACTGAAGTTACTGTTGTGGGCTGGTGTAACTGAAAGCTCTGCATACTTTTTACATCCACAGTCAAGAAGAACATGACTAAGAAGACTGAATTTCTCTCACAACATGAGAAGGGAAGGTGCTACAAGTCTTGAACCTGATGTGAGAAATTGGGGTCTCTTGGTGGTTGCCTGTCAGGCACGATTTGTGCTGATGATGAAACAGGTCAAGAGCAGAGTTTCAGGGTCAGAGACTGCAGCCCACTTCTACTATGGTGTATCCCAAAAGCAAGCTGTGAGCCTAAAAATTTTTCCATTAAAATGTCAGCATTATCCATTATTACAATGTGATAGTGTCTGAGATTTTGTGCGTATCATTAGTACTGGGCTTACAGAGTTACGATATGTAATGGGTAAATAGGCCTGGGCAGATGATGATTTCATTGTCCCATAGGAATTTTTGAAGTTTTGATATTTCCTTTGGGCCCATTTCTGAAAGAAAAACAAGTTCAAAGGTCTTCATCCAAAGCCAACAAAAACCAACAAATCTTTTCTCAGCTCACTAAAATTTTTGTTTGTTTTACCTTTCTGCTCTTTTTACCTTTTCAGGGATATCTACAACTAACATTTTGAAAAAAAGAGGTCTTTAGAAAAAAGACCAGCTCTGACCATCTGGCCTTTCCATCTTCTCTACCACAGAGGGCAAAGAGTCAACACAAAACTCTTCTCACTACTTGTACTTGCATAATGTCTTCAAAATTACAAATGCCACTGATGAGTTTGAAGCTGTAGACTCCTTAGGATAAAGGCAGTAGTGTAAGATGTGCCCACAGCCCCATGGGCATTTCTAGAAAGACTTACTGAAAACCCAGAATCTAATATTCTCCTTATGATTTTCATCTTTGCAACCACCTCGATTTCTTTGCCTCCAAAGATGTCTTGCTTTTATGCCCTGTCTTCATGTCTCATCTGTCATAGACCATAATACTTTTTCTCCTATAAGCAACTTTTTATGTGCAACAGCCACTTCTGCCTCTTCCTTCTAAGCTTCAACTAACCATCTATTGAATCAATGAAGAAAATCAATGCAGCATTTACTTCCTCCATCTCTATAAGAGCTTAATCTTGCACATACAGGCTAACATGTAATTAATTCTTCTTCCCTTTCCACTCACTCTCAGTGACTTATATGAAAACCTGTTAAAAGATGCATGTTTGCTTTCCCTGAGGGAGTCACACTAGAGCCACCCATTTAGCAGATCTGAAATGCAAAAGCCTTAACTTATGTACATGCCATCCCAAAATACCCACGAGATTAGAAACATGACCTTGTCACAAAAATGAATTAAGGCTGAATTTTTTGTGTTGTATTTGTATTTCAGAGCAGATTAATCTGCTTTCAACTTTTGATATAATCTCTGTCTGAGTACCAAAGCCTGAATAAAATAAGCACAGAAGTATATTGCAATAAGCCATTCTTGTGAGAACACTTTTGCTTTGAATAGCAGGGTGTTTATCCTTTATGGAAACAATCTTATCTTGAAATGAACACAAACAAAAGGTCCTGCAGTTATCAGTTCTTTTGATAAAAATAAGCTGAGGAAGAGAAATTGTACTCAATCTACTTGCTGCATGGTAGCTGGAAGGAGCATACAGTCATGTTTTCCTCCTGTATTCCTTAATATTGGGAAGTGATGGAGAAACACAGTGGGACTGGAGTCTTTATACATGAAGTCTTTATTCCTACCTTGTGATTTTAGAGCAACCAGCACAGAAGGTGTTCTTACTGAGCTGTGGATTGCTCTGATCCCTCACCTGCTGCTGCTTTTCACCCCAGGAGCTGACGTCAACTCCCAATGTTGTAATGCCACAGACAGGGATTCCCCTGGATGAGCACCAAAGGTGCCCATCTCAGTTTCTTCCGTCATCACCAAGTGGGTCTCAGTTGGGCTTTTTATCAGTATCAGCAGGGGATATCTTGTTTCAGCATGAGACAAAGAGCTTACTGAAGTCCATCTCTCCAGCAACATCTGTTTCATCTTCTGTCTTGAAACAGTGGCCAGCACTATTACACTGGTCACTGCTCAGCATCTTGGCATGGTCTTCAGAGAGCCACTCCCTGAAGTCCACTGATCCATCAGCTTATGCCCATTAATTTAGTTGTGTATTTTTTCACTTCTGCTAAGCAAAAGGATGTTAATTTTCCATCTCTTGGTATTCGATTTCTCCATGGTTTTCTTTTCTGTCTTTTCTCTCCTGAGGTAGGTGTTTGAGTTTTTACAGGGCTGGCTTGGTGGCTTGCAGGAGCCATCTGGCCACCCCGTGGCGTGCCACAGCTCATGCTATACAGGGCTAGTCTGTTAGCACTCAGCTGTCAAAAGAACCAGACATCTGTCAGTTCCTCAGCTTCAAGAGCACTGGAAAATGCACAGCATGGGGGTAAAATGAACTGAGAAATTAAAACAGTTGAATCACAAAGTAGTTGAACGACCAAGCACAGCTGGAGCCTTCACAACACTTCAAGGAAGCATAAAGGTTTGATGATAATGTTGAGGCCACCATCACCACACTTTTCTGAACGGTCAAAGAAATCCCTTTAGCCAGATCCCTGTAAAATCCTTGTAATGGTGAGCAGCGCAAGGCAAATGGTGCTTACTTTTGCTGACTGAATCAAGAACTTGAGGCCCATTCCTGTAAAAAATGGGGTGGACAGTGGATGCAAAGCTTAATACAGAACTTAGGACACTGAAGGAGACAATTTAGAGGCCACTCTTCCAAGATACACTGACGGCAAAAGAAAAGTAAATTGTCTGTAGGTGTCTCCAGGATGGTTGCTTGCACAGCCACCAGATGAGGTTGTACTCAGAAATGGAAACCAGTGTTTTGTGTTTTGGCTGCACTAAAGAAAACAGAGTATCCTCTGTTGAGAAAGGCAAGGAGGGTTTGACACGGGGAAAGATAGGACATTGATGTATTTTGAACTACAAAGCTGGGCTTGGGCTTCCCTTCACACATATGCAAAGTAAGCTTTCATTTACCCCAAGCTATAGGTAACCCCAACAAGGAATATTGAAAAAATATCTCATTAAACCTCAATCAGGTTTTTCTGTGATATGAGTGCTTGCCAGCTTTTCAGCTCGATACCAGGAAAAAACACAGCCATTTCCCATTGAACACTGCAGATTAAATCTGCCACACAGGGGCACGGCATGAAATCCAGCAGTATCCCAGAGTGTGTCAACTCTCCTTAAGTCACACTCAGTAAGAGCAAGGGAGGATGCCTTATTCTTCTCTTCTTGTTTCAATACCAAACTCAACAGGGGACTTTCAACATTTTGAAGGAACAAAAGGAAATCAAAGACCAGTAGGAGAGCTATATGCAAAGTTCATCCTTTGCAAATGTGTCACAGGGATACAGTCTAAGCACATTGTTCTCAAAAGCAAGAAATCATTTACTTTAATGAAATCTGTGCTGCTTTACAGGGATAAAGTCAGTTCTACTGTAACTCTGTGATGGTTTTTATATAGTCTTTTCATAGGCAAGTTCTCAAACATATTTAAACTTCATATTATTCACAATTGAAAAGTTCATTTCGCATTTACAGTCACAACACAAGTGTCTGCCAAGAGACGGATCCTGGCCATGAGAACATTCAGAAGGGATACAACATTCCGTCAATGTGTGAAAGGAGGACAGGGCACAATAGAACAAAAGATGACTCTCTATTTTTCCATTTCCTTCTTTGAATGTAGAACTGGAAGCCCAAATCTCAGTCTTTTCCAGTTAATTACAGATTTTTAAATGTAATTCTGCTTTATTCTTCCTACACTCTTCTATCAAAATTATATATAATGCCTAATACATCTGACAAATTACCTGCAACACTGATAAAAGATTAAACAAATCCAGAATTCACAGAAAAATTTATACATTATAAATGGAGGAAAAGTAATATATTCAATGAAATAAAGCCTTTCAGCAACACTGCTTTGATCTGTTCATAACTACCCACTCAGAGAAACTTTCTTGAAAATAGTTAATTTTATGTCAAAGAATGAAATGCACTTGAAAATTATATAAAAATATTACTTAGCTTAAAAAAAATTTTCCTAAACAGGCACAAATTAAAATTCAGTGAAGAGGATTCTGCTGATTTTTAAAGGACTTTATTTTACTTATATACATTGGAAAGACAAACAGAAAAGAACAGAAGATAACATCATCCATTCTTTTTTAAATGGCTTTCATTTTAAAAATATACTTGGAACAAAATGATTTTTTCAAGCTGTGCAATTGTTACATGATTTTTTAGCTTGTCTGGGGGCTTTTTGTAAAATGCATCCTTTTATTGTTGTTTCAGATGAGATCAGAAACTCCTTAGCTCAGTCTGTGAGCTGTTACAGCACTCAGCATTGGGACGGTAGGTTGTCAGCACTGGTCTCAGTGTGAGGTCTATAGGCAAAGTTGTAGGACTACAAATAGTGTAAAAGAGGCATTATGCGATAGGTCTGGCAAGACCATGGACAAGAGATGTGGGTACAATTCTGATGCATTAAGTCTCAGGGTCATGAGAGAAGCTATGTCTGAAGGAAGCTGTATTTAATAAAAGGACAAAATACATAGGTTACAGCAATAAATACTTGGAGGTTTTGGTGGAGGAGAAGCAAATTTTACTCAGATAAGAGCCCATGTCACTTACATACTAGGGGAACCTCTACCATAATTTGTGACTGCTGCTTGTGTTAGATAATAGAAAGAAGGGATGGATTAATGGACGAGCTAATGACCTCCCTGCCTCCATCAGCAACTAGGCTTCTGTATCCTGCCTTTCACTCATTGTATGAAAGAAATTGATACTACACTATGACAGGAATAAGTCATCAAGGTTCATCAGGACACAATCTGTAGGTGATAAAAACATCAGTCATGCTGGGCCCTTTGTTATTTCTTTCAGGCTTGGTACTCTATAAATCTTTCCAAAGGGAAAGTGCATCTCTGTGTCCATAAATGCCAGTATTTCTGTTCTTTTCCATAGCTTGAATGAAAATCATATATGCAAACAGGCAATCTTAAGGAATGAGTCATTATTCCAATATTGGGAGCCACCTTGGGATAGGGTTTCCACATTCCTAGACTGACTCAACATTTGTTCTAATTAGATATTCTGCATGTGTTTTGATTTGTAGTCAGTTATATATTCATTCCAAAATGAAGAAGCACCTGGCTTTATACACATACTGTGAGAATCATTTTTATCTGAACATGTAGAGCATGGGAGGAGGTGAGCTTTCATATTGCAGAAATTGTAATACTTAATAAACTGAATAAGAAATGGAAAGGAAAGTAACCATAATGCACTGAAGGCATCTTTTCTATTGACAATTATAAAGCTGTCTACTGCAAGTCCAGCACTTTTACTCCAGTGCCATTCCCATTACTGTGTTGATTTTAACCTTATGGCCAAGTACTGACAACCCTTCTTTCACCTTAGAACTATCTATGTTCTAAAATGGCAATAGAGAAAACCAGCAGAGAATTTAACAATTTGAGTATTTTCATCACCCTAGAGAACAATGTGAGCAGTAGAAGCCAAACTCCAGCACACTGGCAAAGGAGTGGAAAAGAGAAAGATCTCCCTTCCTAATTCACTCCTGCAGCCAGAGAAGACCCAAGAAGAGGGATGCTTTCCATCCCTGGACATCCTGAGCCATTCCTGGGACTGCACAGCCATCTTTGCCTCATTAAGGCAAGCTGCAAATGAGATGAAATCAAAAAGTAACACTGAAGGCTGAATATCTACCTGAAATTAATCTTTACTGTGATGGCTGTGATGACATTTCCATTATTTGAACTATATGGAAATGATACCAAGAGAATCTTTAATGAAGGGACATTGTGATTTCATTGAAGCATAATTCATGCAGCAGTTAGTGGAGAAAACTCTGAGGTTCATTAAATAACTACTTGGAAGCACTGATTTAAGCCCTGAACTTTCAGTCTCTAGGAGGAAAACGATATCAAGATTTCTCCCAGCAGTTTCACCTCTCTGAACTAGCTGGATGACAAAATGATAGCAGCATTTTTTACAGTCGGTTACAGTTGATTTACCCAGAAACAGAGAATCAAATAAGCAAATCAGTAAATTTTGGCAACTGGATGAAAAATACCTCTTCAGATCACTAGTTACACCAGCTGTAATTGAAGTTAAACCATACCTGACCTTAAATTGATGAAAAAAAATTAAAATTAGCTTTTAGGCCATTTCTTATGGTTTTCCTCTGCAACTAATCAGTGTACTCTCTGCAAGAAGATACATGACCAGGCTTGAAACTTTGGTATCAATCTTCTTATTCCCATCTATCAATCTTTACAGCGATGGCAAAATTCTACAGACTTTAGCAAACTGACCACGGTAAATACACCTTGTGGCTGAGTGGCAGATCCCAGAGGGCTGTGATCAGTGGCACAGGGTCCAGGCAGAGACCTGTCACCAGTGGTGTCCCCCAGGGTTCTATACTGGGCCCAGTATTGTTTAACTTCTTCATCAATGCCTTGGATGAAGGGGCAGATGCCTCCTCAGCAAGTTCACTGATGATGGGTTGAAGGATGGAGAAGAAGTGTGTCAATCCAGAGAAAACACTGGGAATAAACCAGAGAGGTTGTCAGGTTTTGTCCAGAGCAAAGATTTAATGGGTACAGTAGGATATGGCAGCATAATATGCATGACTAATAAATCGGTATAAATGGATACAAATTAATGCAAATGGCCTGTTCTGGAAAAACAGGCAAGACAATAGAGAGGAAATGCTGCATAAATTAAAGAGAGAGTATCCAGGCTGCTTTGGTAGGTGTTGGTTACAAACCAGAACACCAGGCAGGGCAGAATTCTCCAGAGCACCAACTGTGGTCCCCCCAGAGGATTTTAGCTGATCAAATGCCAGATACAAAAGGAACACAGTAGGACACAGCCTCTCAGGGTCATGACATGCATCACGTTCACACTTTCTGCGTGGAACCCAGCTGAAAATCCAGCCAGGTCTGAATGTAGGTGATTTGCAGAAAACTCAGCAGTAAAAGAATTGTGACCAGCTGTTCATGTCACGACTGAAAATTGGATATTTTAACTGATTTTATTTTTTTTTCATAGAAATATCAGATAATTCTTTAGACTTTCATCCTGACATCCAGTATTTTGCATGAAGATCTATCATTTTGTAAAATGAGTATGTGTTAGTGTGAAAAGGCAATGAGAACAAAAAGTGGAGTTTTGCTTAACAGAACTCCAACCTGATAATTATTGTTAATATTCATTTGTGATGCGTATCACACTGAGCTGCCAAAGAAAATTCTTGCTGCCCTGCAATGCTGAAATGCTTTCCACCAAGATCTGAGTAATTTTGCTTGTCAAGAAAACAATCAGCATGCTTTATTCCATAGCCTGGTTCCATCACCATCTCTCATTCTTCTTCAGGGGGGCAGAAATCACTCTCTGCTTAACTTTCCCATAAATACCTGCTTAACATTTCTTTTAAATGCCACATATTGTCACTGTGTGCAATTAGCAATCTTTGGCTAAATGAGGAACCTTATGCATGTTTCATGCTGGCTGACAGGTGACAGATTTACTTCCCACATCCACACATTGTTATGAAGCACAACTCCTCCACTGAAGACTGACAGCTGCCTCCATTTACAAAGCCAAAGTTGCACTCAGACTGATTTGTACCAACACACCAGGCAAGATTGGGAAAATGTTCCTATTGCTTCATACACCCATACTGTAGGTGATAAAACTTGTTAGGTGATCAGGTTTTTCACACTGCCACAAGCAATTTTCTGATTTAACATCCTGAGTTCCTGGATCAGTTCACTGTTATTACTGTAGGCTGCTTTGGACTTTTTCCCTGAAAAAGCTTAACAAGATACCATTTGCTATGCACTTCATGGCTTCTTCCTCCTTCCTACCATTTGTGACACGGAATTAAAGGTTTATCTCCATTTACAGCATTATGAATAGGCTTTTGTAGTTCAATAGCTATTTCAGCAGAGGTCAGTTTGTCCAAAAGACTTTCTGATGAACTGTGTACTTGCCCTGGTACAGAAAGGGTCCCCACATGACTGAGCTAACTGAGCCACAAGACTAGCTGGAGTGACATGTAGAAGAAGCAATTTCCTTCAATTGCTGGAGGACTCCACAAGATTAAGGACTGCTAGAAAAAGACCTTTATCAAGGATTTTCAATTACTGCCTTGGTTCTGATTATGTGACTTCTTACACCATACAGGATAGGACCATTAGGGGCTTCAAAGCACATGAGAGGATCTTGCCTGGGGGAAAATGAGGGTGAAATGATTCATCCTAAGTTGATAGTTAAAGAAATCTTTTGAAAGTAAATGCAAGTGATATTTAAAATGTTCGATGTATCTTCTTGTCCAGTATATACTTATTTTCCTTTTTTTTCCTGGCTGCGAATCACATTGAGTTAATCTCACCTTGCAAGTAGGCCCCTGGAAACAAGTGGAAATATCCAGCAAGGTGTTATCACTGATAGAAAGAGCACCAGCTTTTGCAGGAGATACTACTGACTTGTGACAAACTTTTTTTTTTTGTTCTCAGCAAGAAAATTGGCAGTAGATTTTCCAGGATGAGTGGACAGTCAGTTATCCTGAGGAGAACACAATCTAGCCCCGTGTGGGGTTTGATCTCTGCTACAGGAGAAAGGTGAGAGAGTTAGAGTTGCTTAAATTGCTTCTCCTGCCATTGGAGGGAGGGATGTACCTTGAGACCTGCCAGTGGAAGTCAAGTCATCAAACATAAGGGCTTGCCCTAACCCAGACCATGTAGATAACTTGTGACCTATATGCAACCCATTCCACATATGTTGTATTTTAACAAGGGAAGATGATAACTTTACCCAGTCTTTACAAAGATTGTTGTGCACTGACTGAAGAATATTGAAGAGATTGAGCAAAATGGAGAAAGACTAAGACATAGAAGCTTACTTCTGTAGATTTTGAGGTGCTTACAAAAAAGGGTGTGGGGATCGTTGCGATCTGAATGCAAATCAAATAGCTTTAGATCAAGCAATGAATCAATGAAGTCTCACACAGTCTGCCTATCTGTGCTCGTGTACATGGCAGGAACATTTTTGAGGGAAAATCCCAAGAATTACCAGTGGGATTTGCAATTTCTTGAGAAAACAGAACTGTTGAGGAAACAGGCCCACTCAGATCAGCTAATCTGTGCCCAGAATCCATTAGGCAACATCATTTCTTGTTTTGACAGAACTTGATTTCATTTAAATCATTAAATGAATGCAAAGCCCTACGTTCCATTATCACTGAACAAATCCACAGCAAATATTTTTAATTAAATTATACGGAGATTAAAATACCTTAGAGATGATATAATTATGCCTCAACATTTGGCATGTGCACAGGGGGATTTAAGAAGGTGCTGAAAAAAGCAGGCAGAAAACCTTTTCGGTCTTTGATGAATAAGAATATGTACTTCAAAGTGGATGAAGTTCTCAAAACTATTAGACAACTCAGATTTTGAAAATTAAAATTCATAGGGATTCTGCAATAGAGCTGAAAATAGGCAATCAGAACAAAGTGTTTCCTTTCTAGCAAGTTTCCATTTTTATAATTTAAATTATTTCATTATTAAGGTTCTCCTAATTCTGAGGAAAACTTCCAAAAACACCTAAGCACAAGTTTCTGATTTTCCAACTACTTATGCAAATCTATACTGATAATATACAGTCCTGTCATATACAATACCTTTGTCAAATGTGTCTAACCCAGCTCCTGTTAGTGTGGAAGGTGAGCCCAATGAAAGCTGATCTGTTTGCTTAAGACAGACTTTGGTATCCTGCAAGAGTAGCTGTATGAACTGTAGCAAAATTTTGCACGCCCAGACATCCAGAAATTTGAAACTTCAAGTTTCCTATTGACTCATAAGGGAAGACCAAGGACAGACCCTAGGCAGTGTCTGTCATTAGCTGAGTTTTAAGAGTCTTTTCTTTGGGAAAAGCTTTGTTGCTGTTGTCTAAGCCTGCTGCCTGAAGGAGGCACAGGTCCCTTTCCTGGGGTTCCTTCGAGAAAACAATGCAGATCAGCACCAGCCCTGCACTGTAAGGTGCTGGTTGCAAGGTCAAAGTCAATGAGGAGGGGACAAATGTCATCCATTGATTAGCACTGAGTGTGTGGCACTGTGTGTTGGAGAATAGTGTCTATGGTGCCTCCAGAAGCAAAGAGAAACTCAGGAAAGTAACCCATTTTTGCCAGTCCCAAGGCAGAGGTTGTGCTCTTACCAGCTAGTGAGCCTGTGAGTGCTGGGGGCCTGAGCCAGAGAGACAGCAAAGGCCATCATGACATACTTCAGCTCTGAAGCCTTCATGGGAAGGGCACCCTGAGCTACCACTGAGCTGCTGGGAGCTGGTGGGACAAAGCAGTGCTGTACAGGCTGTGCAGGGCAGGCTGTGAGAGATACCTCTGCTGTGTCATGCACAGCTGGTAACACAGAGGATCTTCCCTCACTCGACTGCACTGTCCTCCACTCATCTGCTAGCAGACAGTGAGGAAGAACAATGAATTCTCTTAATACAGGGTGTTGCAGTAGAGTCCTGGGCTGAGCAAATAGCAGGGTGTGGGGGCAAGAGTTAACCCAGAGGTCTCTCACAGAGAGATATGCAGAGGTTGGCAGCCTGCACTGCCATTTTCAAGGTTTCTTGCTTATCTAATATAGAATCACCAGCCAGGAATTAGTGCTCTGGGAGCATTTCCCTGAATACCATAAGTTGCAAAGCTAGTGCATTATGTGTGCTGTAAGAGAGAGGGAGAGCACTGCTCAGAAGTGCCAAAAATTATGATTGCATTTCAGACTTCATCCACATGTATGATAACAGAAAAAACATGACAGAAATGCACTCCAGATCCTGAGATTATAAATGTTCCATTAAACAATGAGAAATAACTTCAACAGGATAATATCACCGGCTAACTGTTAAGACATTCTTCTGTTATGTAACTAAATCACTATTCATAACCAGCAGGAGTCATTAAGGGTCTCTGCATGCAGCCCACTGGAATGACTGCTTTGGTCTCACTAATATCATATTTCAAATGTTCATTTCACTGGTGTTTCTTCTGAAGGTAGAGAAAAATACAATACTCATCAAAGCTTCCTTTATCATTGCCAAGGCACAAAGACATCTTTAACTCTATTCTTGCTAAGCTGAAATTTACATAGAATTATCATCTGCAACGATACTCAGTGATTAATTGCCTTGGTACATCCCTAGCCAGAACCCCTGTGGTCAAACTTCTTATGAAATGAGTACCAATAGCTATTAGTGCTGCTTTGAAATTATAATCAGTGACTGATGGCTCAAAAGATAAACTCACCCCAAAGAATTTCAAAATATATTTTTGTAGAAGGGAAAATTATCATTTTCAACTGACATTGAAACACGAAAACTGCTAAGGAAATGTGCCACATTCATTGTCTTCACTCTGGGAACGAATTTCAACATCTTTTTTCCATACAAAACAGGACTAAAATATATAACCTTACAATTTGAATCTGTGGATGAAGAGCAACATCAGATGACCATTGATCTTTCCGGAAAAAATCAGAATATATATTTCATCCAAGCAGCAAAGGACATATATATTTGTTGATGTGAAAGTTTATTGACAATATCTACTGGAACTGCGAATGAAGGGATGTCAGGAGAGATGGTCTGAGAAACAACCTCAAGTAAGCAGAAGTCCATGTGCCCAGGGTTGATTTTAGTCAACAGGAAACACCAGAGCTGTAGCAAGATCTGTAGGACAGTTGAGGAGAGATGATAAAACAATTCACCAAAGACACAGGTGTGCTCTTTATTAGCATTCATGTCACATTTGTGGCCCCACAAAAAAAAAATATATGAGAGAAGTTGCTGCATTTTTCTTAAGTTATTTGATAACTGCAAATGGATTGGCCAGTAGGGCACAACCAGAAGAGCTTACACTTTGTTCCTGGTGAGTCCAGCACAGAGCCTTCTGAAAGCAGTATAAATTTTCTATCATCTTTGGTGGATTTTATTTCAGACGTCCTCAGGGCTATGCAATGTGGCAGTTAGTAAACAGAGTGAAAAAAGAGAAAATTAAAGTGCATGACCAGAAAGCTTGAATCAGAGTATCAATCAAATTTTTGATTACTGAGCAGAAATAGATTTCTTCATAGTAGAAAATATTAGTTTCAGTTGTACAGTATTGCTAGCTGCTTGAGAATTTTTTAATTGAAATTTATTAATATGGGAATATTATGAGGTTCACAATAGTGTGCAGTTTCATCAAGAATAATGAATAAAATTTTGAAGTTCCTGGTGTAAGGAGTATAAAAATACAAAGGTTTTTTTGCATTACAGGTAAAGAAACTAAATATCAGAGAATTATTTTCGTCTTGAATTTAAATATCAAAGAATTATTTTCAATTTGAATAAACAAAAAGTTACAATGCATATAAAATATATATATATATATGTATTTATATAAAATACAAAAAATCCTATAAAAATTATGTTCCCAATTTTTAAAAGTCATATGTTTTAATTAATTTTAAAATGCTTTATTTTGAATGTGTCCTTTAAACATTTATCTTAGCATTGACTGAATCATAAAGTGAAAAATACAGTTTCAGCAAAACACAAAACTTAATTTTTAAAACATCTGCAGAGAATAATCTGGTTATTTTGAAAAAACTCACAAGTGTGAATTACATAAAAGCTGCTATTTCCTTGTGAAGTGTTATGAATGAAAAGAAATTATGTTTTACGATATATGAAACACTGTTTCAGAAAAGTCAGGACTTCTCAGGGTGGATGGAAATGTAGCGACATAGTGTGAGGAAAAGAAGTCACAGGGCAAGAAAATTCTCAGTTCCAGAAAGTTTTATTCTGAATCTGTATTAAAGTTTCCTTAGGGCTATTCAACTGTGAATTAACCACACTTTTTGATCCGTGTCCACGGAAGAATTGGCTCTATATTGCCACATAATCAGATAAGAAGTGGACACTTTATTTTATTTACCTCTGAATCACAGGTCTGCCTTCACAGGTAAGGCAATACCTGGTGCCCAGACCTCCTCAGTGCTGAAGTTAAAGCTATCTGCAAGTGGTCAGATGACAATGACAAATGTTCAGGTGCACTTTAAGTACCTCCAGAGCTTGCTGAGCTGGAGGCAACCCCATCCTCCCACAGGGAGGCTGAATGGGAGAAATCAGCCCAGAAATCAGCCCAGCACTCTTGCAGATCAAGTGATGGCACTGAGCCACCTGAGTGGCTGAAAGGGCAAGTGGCAGCAAGTTCATGAGCCCAAAATCCCCTCTGCTCTCACTGAAAGAGCAAGTCTCACCTTATTGTAAGTGCATGCAGAGCACAAGCTCCTCTGTTATTTGTATCCTCCATGGAATCTCCACCCACCCCAGGGAGGTGAAAAGGGAGTCATCAGCCCCATTCTTCCCTGCCCTCTGCCACACTCTCTGCCATCTCCAGTAAGGAAGATTCATCCAGGAAGAGGCCAGAGTAGCTCCAGGAAACCTCTGGCCACAACAGGGTGCCAGAGCCAGCACAAAATGCTGATTAAGGTCATTGACAAAGTTTGCTCTCAGGCTTACAGCAGGACCAGGGCATTCTCTGGACTGAGCCCTAGCACATGGGCAGGCCCACCCAGGGATCTGTATTCACACATCTCACATTTCCCAGTTCAGAAAAAAGACACAAACCCAAGGTCTTGCCTGTGTGTGGGAACAGCCCACACAAGCAAACATACACTCCAGATTTCCTAGTCATGAAAGATAAGGAGGGAAGTATCAACTATTCCCAAATGCAGCAAGAGAACTGGACCAACAGGATTAGCACTGGTCTGACAAGAAAACTGTAGAAAACAATCCTTCAGCTTTTCTAGCCCTTTTAATTTAATATTTTACCTTTTTATTTCAACATCTGCAGAACTATTATCCCACTGAACAACACTGAGATCACAGCCATTCCACTGACTGTTTATAGTCTACAGTCAAACACAGCTTTTATTTTTACCCTGTCTGAGATGAAGCATGATAAATCACTTTAAAGATGGATTTGTGACACTAGCAGACAGATTTGATAACTGTTTACAATTCCAGCTGGGCAATTAAACGGTGTTAATTTTTAGAATCCCACTTCACTCAATAATATAACAGGCACTTTTCTGATTAATAAGAAATTAGACTATGCATAAACTCTCTGCTGGATGCTAAAAGCTTTGTTGTGACAAAAGTCTTTCAGTGTGTGACAATTAAAGCATGCATCTAGCTTTTTAGTTTCCAAATTTTTCCATGCACTCGTATGCCCCTTTGTCGTCATAGCATCCACAAAATATGCGTAATATCTTGTCACAGACTACTGCTCAGACTCGAAAAAAAGCTACATGAAAAGTGGTGTTACTCAAATACTGTTTCTGAAATATGAAAGACTTGAAAACAAACTTAACCACAATAAAGGGGAGGATTTATTTTGCTAAGCAAAAGCCATCCATAAGTGCAAGACCAAGGTATGGGGCAGTGTCTAGGCTGTAGCAGTGACTGTCTAGTATTAATTTGTCTTGGTTTTTACTGGTTTTGTCTTCGTGAATTAGATGATCTTACTCCTTATATAACTTGTTCCTATATGCAGTCACTGCTGAACACAGGCAGAAAAAAAACATTAGGCAATGATGATATGCCACCATTTTGCAGGTGCAGCCATGGCTGAAATGAGTTTTACCCTGAGTTTTTGTAAACAGGCTAAAAGGTAGAGCTGATTTTTCATAAAATAGTTACTTGAGCCCACATGTAAGAAAGGCTAAAATTGCTCTTGTTCTTACTTTGAAAAATAGGCTTTGTTATCTAGCCTATAGTCCCTTCCTTAGAACAATGGAATCTAAGCAGGTATTTTCCTTTTCTTACATCTCAAGAAGAGCAAGAGAAAAGATATATGGAAAAACTGTAGGTATTTCAAAACTGTTAGGAAATCAACATTCAGGAAAAAATCATAAAAGTTCCCTGAGTTACAATGTTTTTACTTTTTTAATATCCTCTTTAAAAAATGTTGACTGTACCATTTCTTCTTAAGCTCCCAGAAGAATTGAATTTAAAAATTGCCTCAAGAAAGAGGACATCATAATATTCAATTCTCACCATTACTGGTTTTCAGCTTCCTTATGGGTTAATTAAAATTCTCCTAAATTAGCAAAAATTTTGCTGCAAGGCCATGGACCCACATCACCATCAAAGTATCAAGCATTCCTAATATAAAGAGCTTAAGATGAAATCCAGTTTTGGAAACTAGTTCTGTGAATCGTTTTTCATATCTTGGTACTTTGTTAACAAAAAATGTAAAGTATGGCCTTTTTATCAGAATTGTTAGTTCTTTCAATTCAGCTTGAAAATTCTAAAAATCCTGGGATAACTTTAAAACACAAAAATACCCAGCATTCACATGATCACAGTAGCCACGAGGTGGGTCAGGTATTATGTATCAGGTCATCAATCAGTATTGATCCATCTGTTCTGTCTTGAGATCCCATCAAGTAACCCAGTATTTTTTATATTCATGCCAGTTTACAACTCCTATGCATGGTCCTGTTCCTGTTGGTGTCTCCCACCATGGTAAAAGAACCACTTAGGCAAGAGACATAATCATAATAACATGATTTAAGTAAATCCCAGAAAAAAAATGTGAGACAAAATTTGCTAATACCTCATTATAATAGTACCATTTGACAGACAAAAATAGCATTTCAATACACTAAGTATTAGGCTTTTCACCTTTTTTTTGATTGAGGAAAAAATAAACATTATTGGTTTACTGATGTTTTCCTAATTATCTGCATTACAGGCATTCAAGTTTTTCGTACACCACTGTTGTTGCCAAATTAAAAAGGAAAGTGTTGTATATACTAGATTATATGTATAAAGTCACAATAAAACTGAGGCAAGCACACACACAGTAGTTCTAATATAATGTTTGTGAGTAAATTGACAATGAAGAAACAGTGACATGATTGAGTACAAGATTGCAATCTTGGTTCTTACTAAGTATCCTCCTTTTTCTGGGAAAAAAAAGCTACTGAGTAGTCAACGCAAGGACTCATACAGGGCATGGACTTGAAATTCCCTATGATAAGCCTGTTGGACAGAGGTGGAAGGTTGGTCTTTAAAAATGTTTGTCTATTTGTTTTGAAAGTGCAAAGGAAAGTATTGTTTTTCCATAACAGTAAGGTCAAAGAATTTGTTTTCTTCCCAGCTAAAAACAAAAACAATAATGGGAAGCTCTTCAATAAAGTGTTCAAAAGAGGAAAAGAGAGCCAACAGATGATTAACTTCTCAGCAGGGAAGACATTATTTCAGTCAAAAGACTCCGAAATCCCTTTTCTTATGTGATTCATTAACAGACTTTCAGACCTCTTTGTCCTCAGAACAAGAGTTTATATGTTTCTCCAGTGGTGTGTCTTTCAGGGAGTTGAGACTACCAGTGCAAAGCCTGTTGTCCAATGATTTGTCTCAAATATGGCACTTTTGGAAATGTCAGTGCTAGACGGGTATTAAAGTCATTCATCTGTGCATTTCTCTCAGTTTTATTAAACAATAAAAGAAAATTATACTACTGCACGCTGGAAAAACAAATAATTTTTAAATTCTATGCCATCTCCTCACTATCCACCACATTAAGCAAATATCTCATGCAGATTCTACATAATAATAAAACTTCTAATACTTAATTAATGGCAAATTTATAAATGGGGGGGAAATCCATCTTGTTTTTACCACAAATAAAAAACCTTTGAAAAAATATACTGTAGTTCCCATTGTGGAGCAATATTTTGGGGAGAAAGGGGGTTGATGCATTTAATTTGCAGGTAAAAACACATTTCAAAGACCAAACTTAGATTGTATAATCTTCATAAGACTATCTGAATTTGTTTATCAGGCACTAATAAGCCAATTGGTGTCACTCAATAAAGATATCCCATTCTCATAATTAGCAACTCTATGTTATCCTAGTCTTGAGTATTCTAAAAAAAAAGGTTTAGTATCTCGAGTTTTTATGGAATTCATTTTCTGAGACAAAAAATACCTTCCCAATATTTACAACAAGCTCAGGCTCCCAACTATGAAGATCCTCACTAGAACTTTATTGTAAACTTCACTGATCCAAAAGGAAATAAAGAAGTGTGTAGAATGTGCTATAAATACAAGCCAGATATAAATTTCAAATATGAACATATACAAGGTATAAAAATGAAGACAGCATAATTAATATATTCAAAGAAATCATGATGTGATTAAAATCACACAGAAATACTGATTACATTCACGCAAATTGATATAGACATTTGCTGTATTTGTGATATGCTCAAAAATAGCAGATTGGTTACCTCAAACACAAAGATTATAAAAATATATCCTCTAGAGCTGACTCACTCTTTAAACCATCAAAGGCGTAATTGTTTGCTTGTCACTGTATAAACTGACGAAGAAGACATTTAAAATACGTGGATGTTTTACAAAAAAAAAGGGAAATAAAGTAGAAAATAAGTAAATTTTGAGTGAATGTACAGTAAAACTGCTCATTCTTCTTGCTATCTAGTGTAGTATACAGTGGTAACACTTTCTGTTGTGCTCAGATGTGTCCCCTGGTTTTCTGTTTTACAAATACATAATTCCTCCCAGAAACCATGTCTGGTGTATAATTTATGATTCTCAATTTTTTTTAATGAAAATAAATTTATAAACTGAAATTATAGACAACTATCTTTATAAATTCAGAAAGTATAATTCCGCATTAAAAAATAGACTCTTTCCTAAAAGTCTTAACTTTAATACTATTGCAGTACAAGAATGTCGCCAGTCACAAACTTTTTAAGAATGATACCACATACAATATTTTAGTATAACTATGTGGCAGACCATAAGGTGTGTGACCATAATAGGTCCAATTTTGTTTTGTGATGGTGCACAAAGCTTAACCTTTCTTTTACGCCATCTCTGTAAATATTTTTAAACCTTTCAGGTTTGTAATATGGCAAAAAACATTCTAAAGCTTTAGAGAAATATGCTCTCACTGAGAATTTTGAAATTTCTGAGACACAGCTAAATTTAAAGGCTTAAACATCCTCACAGGAAAATTTTAGAGGCAAAGGTTAATTTCTGATCAATGGAAATACTTTCGTTCAAATTCCTTTATATTTGGCCTCCTAAACCTTGTATGTAATACATTAAAATTCACCCAAAAAATAATTTCAAAGTCAACAGTTTTCCTCAGGTACTTCTTGCTTAGAAATTACGATATTCGCAGAGCAGCTGCAACGTAAAAGTACATTTGGATCCTCTTCTGTATCAAGGCAGACTGCAAAGCCGCATTTGGTGACCCCTTCAATCCTGTACTTTTGAATGTAGCTAGGCTTATTCTCAGTTCTGATTATCCCTATTCCTCACCTTGCCCCAGCTGTGTGCTTACCCTGCTTGAAGCTGAGCCCACCAGCCAGCCCTGTACCAAAGCTTAGCTTAGACCCTGCTCTAGCCAGGTTTACAGCTTGCTGCCTGCCTTTGCCTTCCTGAGTGAGGTATTTTTCCTATTTGAGATTCAAGTCATGAAAAGAGAACAGTTGTGCCACTTATTCTCTGAGCCCTGAATTTGAAGCCCTGTGTTTCAAAACTGCCATATATTGCCAGCGTTTTGTTCCCAAACACGGGATGGCTGTGCTGAGTGACTGGCATCAGCTGGAGTCCTCACAGATGGAGGAGTCATAAGAAAATGAGATGGTTTCATGAGATAGTCTCCTGCCTGTCTGCTCATCCTTTTCCTCTTGCCATATGATGCCTGTTATGACTACACAGAAATCCAGAGGCAAAATGGACAATTATTGATATTTATTCTGCTTTTCGCTTGAATTAAAAAAAAAAAATTAAATTACCTCGATTTTTAGGTATCTTCAGTATAAATCATGTTCCTAAAACTGCTAATCAAATATTGAGCAAGTGTTTGGGAAATCACTTGAAAAGAGAAGAAGACACTTTCTAAAGAAAAATAACATTAAAATTCACCTTAGCAACAGCCTTCCACAGCCCCCACGATGCCACGCACTGCGTGCTCCCTCTTGACAAACAGGCTGCAGGGTTTGTCACCAAAGTGGGCCTTGATGGGAAAAAAACAAGTAAGGATCTTTTTCAAACTGTGTGATGGTTAGACCTTTCCATTCTCTGCTATTCGTCTCTGGCTCTCCTTTGCTGCAGAGAGACAATAGGCTTGGGAATGGCTCGTGGAGCTGCAGAATGAGCAGGGAGTGGGAAGCCTCTCCTCCTGCACTGCACAGAGTTCAGAGACCTCTGCATGCAATTGGGAGAGCACTGTAATACAAAGTCTATCAAATAATTGATCAAAGATGTCCCATAATTAGTCTCAAACTGTTGGAAGCTCTGTGTTGAGTAAATTCCCCAGAGATGGGAGCTAAGAAGGCTCTTGCTGGCATCTGTCTCAGAGGTAAATGTAGGGATAAAACTGTGGGCTATGTGGCTGCAGCTCTCTCCCCTGCCATCAGCCTGGGTCTGTATCACATGTAACATCACTAAACAGGTGCAAAAGAGTGTTAGAAAATGGAGTATTTACTTGCAGGAGACACAATAATATAGCCTCAGCGCCTCGAAATGTTTCATCTTATTATAGTTTGGAAGATTTAACAACTGATCATACTTAAGCCTGAATTCCTAGTCCCATTATTGTATTCACACACAAAATACATTATTAATTTCTAATCTAGTCTTGAGTCTTCCCATGTCTTTGCTAACAGGACATTGAACGGGGCTATTTCAATCTAAGACATGTTCTATGCAAAGACTTTCCTAATCACTTCTTGGGCTGAGAGAGAAGCAAACAGCCTCTTGGAAGAAAAGGTACCAGGGACAAAAAATATGCATCCAGCTGAGCACTGGAAGGAATGAAAGGTATTTTGGTCTGAAAATAAAGCAGTTATAAAATATAGTCTGTTATAGAAAAAAAAATCTAAATAACTAAAGCAACTTTGTTCCTTTCAATCTCATGGTTGTCTTCTACAATGACAAAGCAGCAGTAAAAATTCCCACCTCTCAATAGAAATTATATGTGCTGATGTGCTGTCAACAAAGTCAAAAGGTCCTAGATGTCCAAGTGGGTGGGTAGGCTGTCCATGACCCCTGATAGCAGCTGCCTCTTGCTGCTGCTAACACCAGCCAGGCTGGATCCAGATGGGCTCCATGTGTAGGAAAGAAGAGCTGTGGTATGAATGGCAGACTGCTAGGCTATACAGAGTAGAGCAGCTTTTCCCCAGCTTCAATTACCTGCACACCTGACTGTGTCAGCAGCTCCTCTGTATACACTCCACCAAATCCATTCTGAGCAGCGCTGACAGACACACATCTCTTTTCTGCCGTTACAGTGCTATCCTGCTGCAGAAGGCTGAAGCAGACGTGCTGCAACGCATTTAGATTAGGATGCAGCAAATTAATTTTTCAAAATTCAGGGGACCTGGTACTGTGGCTCTTGTGAAATTATAAATGAAAATGTGATGAGGTTCAGACGTTATGCAAGTTAATGTACATTAACATTACGTATTTTAATATTAATCAAACAGCACTTATTACTGGATGTAGAGACTGTGTCTTCAGCTGGTCACAGAAGCTTACAGGAGGATAGAAAAATCTACCAACTACTGATTATCATAAAAATAAACAATAATTTCTAGCAATTCTCAAGGCAAACTTGAGAGTGTGTGAGTCTTCCTTAGTCACAACAAAAATGCAAACTTGTGGGCTCATTGCATATCTGAACTCAGGCTAAGTGTAAAGAAGCAAATACATTTACATATACAACGTATAAAATGTGGATGAAACTGAAAGCAAGGGCACAGAAAGCATGCCAAAAAAAGATTATGAAAAGAATTATTGGGACATTACATTTTATTCTCCCATTTCAATCATAATCATGCAATAAAGGACAGCTTGAAAAATACTGAGTAAAAACAATCAATGTGATAGTAAATATAAGGGAATGTTTATAGTTTATCAAGGTGCAAAAGAGAAAATCACCTCCTGTCAGCTTTGAAATACCCCCTTTCACTTTCAATATCAATATTCATTATTAAAATCACTTCTTCCCAAATCCAGGGATTGAAACTGTTCTGATATCCTTATACTTGTTTGATCTGTCAACTCTTTCTGTGTTAATCCATTTTTATGGACTGAAAAAGCACTGGAATTGGTAAGAAAGCTGTTTTCAGGGAGTTTAACAGTGTCAAAACTGACATGAACGGTGAGGGATGCTGCAACATATGGTCACAGTATGCCTGGGGGCTTCAGGTTGTAGCTGGTGCTTCCTCCCCTGAACAGGTGAGAGACAAACAGGCTACAAAGGATTTTTAACCCAAAGTTCATTGAGTAGAGATTTTGTACTTGTGGGTCTATCAGCTCCTCTTTTGCCACCACAAAGGTTTGCAAAATCATGACTCAGGGTCTCTGAGTCAGGATGTTGTAGAAACGCTGCTCAACAAGCAGCATATTCATGTAACTGATGCTCTTTCCTTGCTCTGGCTTGTAGCTGTTTGTCTTCTAAACACCACCACAAAAATCCTCTCTATCCACATATGCTCCAGCACTTCACCTCCACAGCACTGCTCATGCTGGCTGGCCAGTGCCACCGAGATGACTGCCAGCTGGCTGATAAAAACCAGGGCTTTCACAGCTGCCCCTGCTTTTTTCTTTTTTTTTTTTGTAATCTCATTTCTTGTTCATTATGCACTCCCCAGCCTGCACAGAAATAGGGAACACATGGTTTGCAAACTTACTCAAAACAAATAAATAATAATTTCTCCTTCCTTTACGTAGGAAACCAAGGTAACACTGTTAGAAGTGAAATTCTTTTTATTTTGCTGTCATCAGGCACATTTATTCTGACATTTATTTTTCAGGTTCTCCTCCTTGTCATTAAGACAGCCCAAGCAATACCCTCCATTTTCTGTTATAGCTAAGTTGGAAGACTCACCTTTACATGTCTGCCACAAGCCAGAGTGTTAGCAAACAGCACTCTGAGTGGTGGTTCAATGGCACAGGTTGGCAACACCACTGTGCTGCAGCTCCTCAGCTCACATCCTGAAAAGTACTTTCATGAAGAATGACTATTTTAGTGATGCCAGGGACTGTGAAGAGTGTAAAACATCAGTGCACGATGCATGGAATGAGTTAGAGGGAAATTGAATATGCATTTATGTAAGCAGTTGTAAAAGTAACTATTTTATGCAAATAAATGCAAACTGAGCAGCAGGGGCAGAATATGACAGAAATTGAGAAGGAGAGATGGAGTGTAATGATTTCAGACTACAAAAGCTTGAGAGCTGTGCAACAGAACTGGCCACCTTCACTGTGCATGGCTCAGCCTGGGAGTGCAGCTGGTGCTCTGACACAGCAGCTGCCCCTGCAAATGACCAGCTGCCTGCAGGTGAAAGAAGAAAAGCAAACAGTGTCAGGAACATTGGTACCTCCACTGCCTGTGCTGACACTCCTGTGACAGCTAACACAGGGAATGTGTGAAAGACAGTGGGCTCACAAAGCAAACACTTGAGTGTGCTGAACTGAAACACAGGCAGTGGTACCTGAAATTATGGCCTTGTATATGTGGCACATCTGCCTTCATACTCAGCAAATAATCTGGGAAAATGTATGCAGGGGTGATTCAAATAATTTTTATTTGCATCTTCTGACACAATTTTCTTGCTCCCCTCTCTGTTCAGTCCTTACTCTCCAGCAGACTAGTAATACAAGGTCTAGGACACAGTCATATAATCATGGAATGCTGTGGGTTGGAAAGCACTTTCAAGATGAGCTAGTTCCAATCTCCTTCCACTAGACCAGGCTGCATAAACCCCCATCCAACCTGGTCTTCAACATTTCCAGGGATGGGACATCAACAGCTCCGGGCAACCTGTGCCAGTGTCTCATCACTCTTGCAGTCAAGAATGTCTTACCAATACCTACTTTAAATCTACCTTCAAGACATTACCCCTTTTCCTATCACTACATGCCCTTGCATAATGGGCATAATCATCAGGAAAAAACCCAATTATTTGGCACTGTCAAAAGCAAAAATTGTTCATCAGAGTTGGGATCTCCTGTACGACCTGAAACCACCTCTAAGCCCTTTCAACAGACAAACTATGCTTCAAATCTGTCTTTCTGACCGTAACTTATTTGATCGATAGGTTAATAGACTTGTAGAAACTAGTCTTTAGAGCAGAAATGTTGCAATAAATAGGTAGAAATAGGTTTTCATAAAGGCAGTGGGGCTAGACTCACATGGTACTTCACACATACTCTTTTTAATTCCTTGGCTCGTACGTACTGAAATTAGCAGTCTTGCTGGTAGGAGGCAACCAGCATTTGTGTTCCCTTACATATCTGTTTTTTGTTTGGTTTTGGGGAGTTTGGGGTATTTTCAGGTTTTTTTTCATTTTGGTTTTGGTTTTCTTTAACATTTCTATAAGAACTAAGACAAACAGAGAAATAGGAGCAAAGATTAATGTTTTCAAGTGCACCTGGACAGAAACACTACAGCTGCAATCTTGTGTTGCTGCTGTGTGTGCAGCAACTCTTTGTGCAAATCACTTCTCAGTTGTCCTCTTTCATTTCAGATATTTGGATTATGTTTTGTGAAACATAACACTAGACATTTATGCAGATATTGAAAACCTGGGATGTAAAAATTAAATTAAGCCATTACTGTCAGCAGAATCTCCCTTCTCTGTATACCTTCAAACACTGCTATGACCAAAGGTGTCGTTTTGTTCAAGATATGCCTCATAAGAAGGATTAAAACACTGTTAGAAACAAATATCACAGAACAGAGAGGTTCTAGGGAAATCTTCATCACTGCATCCTTCCTAAACGTAGTTAAAATTTGTCTAGGTGTTTACTCCAGTTCATTAAAAATGTTTTGGCTTGTGTTAGATAATTATTACTAAAGAGATCCAGAGGCAATTCTACTTACATAAAAGATAAAATTCAGTATATAGACATTTGTTTCCCATTTCCACGACAGAATTAACCCTTCTTACAGTGTGAAAGAGGCCCCAGGGCACCTAAAATGATGGGAAGAGAAGGCGCCGTGCTGAACTCAGTGGAAAGAGGAGGGAGCAGCCGCTCAGCACAAGAGCACACAATATACCAGCCAGAGTTTGTGTGGGAGGTTAGTCTCTACCTTTCCAGTCAGTCTTGGGCCTGGAAGACAGTGCTGCAGCCCCTTATTTCAGCTTTTAAAACAAAATATGAATAGTCATGACTTCCTTTTCAGAACACCTGGAGACAGACAGCAAAGCTACAAAGAGCAAATCCTGTAATCGTGTGTTATCAGACACACAAAGTGTGTCAGTGATGAGGACGGTCAGACCAGGACATGGCCACACTCCCAGCTGAAGTGGCATCAGTCTGACTGTGGAGCATGTGAACCAAGAAGTTCACCCATGAGGAAACTCAGGGTAGGCTTGTGCCTGTGACAGTGCAGCAAAGTGGTACATGATGTGCTGAGGACCAGAAGCAAGTATCACCATCATAGTGACGAAATGCTGGACCAGCAGATATCCCCAACATTTCCCATCTAGTAGCTCCTTCTAAGTGACCTGAGCAGTGGATTGAGTGGGAAGGACGAGATCCCGAGAGGCCCAGCAGCTGCACCCAGTAAGGTAGGTGGGCTTGGAAAGGCAAATCCAACATTGGAAAGTACCTCCATGGCCTGACTGCCTCTCTTGTGTGAATGATCAAAGGAAGGAAGGGTTTGAAACAAACTGAAGTGCAGGTTTTTGCTATGCTTGTGTATTTGCTTAATCCATTAAAACATCTTGCATAAGATAGGTTGTTTGTGTCATTCTTCAGCAGAAAAAGTGTGAACTACTGCATTTGTTCAACAGGAGGAAAAAAAAGGATTTATATTGAGCTTTGCTGGCCCTCAAATTGCTGAGGTACTGGAAAATCTCAATACATCTTGAGAAATATAATAGCATATCTCCTGATCAATTAATAATTAATAAAAATTATACTGAAGATTTAATACAGATCAAAATGTTTAATGCAGATCAAAAGGATTTAATATAGATCCTGGAAGTGTTCAAGGGCAGGCTGGATGGGGCCCTGAGCAACCTGATCTAGTGAGTGGTATCCCTGCCCGTGGCAGGGGGCTTGAAACTAGATTTTTTTTTTTTTCCCAACCCAAACCATTCTATGAATCTGTGATTCTAAAACAAAAATTCACAATGTAGAAATTGGACAATTCAATGTAAGTATGAAATACAAACTCTATATGACCTTTCCAGAGAGTTATTAAAAAGATAAATTGATGAACCTAACATGAAAATGGCAATAGTCACATTGAATTTCAAGAAAATGCCAGGTCACAATATGTCTGGATGTTGAGTTTTACAGGCCATTCATTCTGAAGATTTTCCCACATTGCACTGTGGTGCCATATAACCACAAAGCCTCAGGGAATCACTGATTATGATTGCCAGTGTCCACATCCCCAAAACCAGGAGACTTTTCAATTACACAGATTTGTATTAAACATGCAGTTTTCTTCCCACTGCAGTCAAAGGAGAATTTGCCCATAGTCCATGGGGAGCTAGCTGACCTTTTTCTCCAGCTGTTGAACTGCATTAATGGATTAAAAAACATACACAAGAGACACTCCTAATACTTGTCAGTAAACAAGAGCAGTCATGCCACAGAGATGTTATGCAACTGAGAGTGCAAGCCACAATATAATTTCTATATTAACAGGAGGCCAAAACACTTAAGTGCCCCAAAACAGAGAACAAAGTGGAAAGCTTTGTTAGCTAGCCTAGGTTATCCACGTTTGCTTTCCATTCTTCCTTTTGTTCGCACCCTAGTCAAATTTCCATGTTTCCTCCCTGCCCACACTAGTACAGGCAAACCTTCTTTGTAGCAGCTCAAATACCTGAACTTTTCAGTAATTGCTAACCTGAACTCACACCTTCTGCTCTCACCGGTCAGCTACTTCTTTCTACAGACAACTTATGTCCAGAGAAAGATATATTGTGCATACTGCTTTTCCCTTTTTATTTCAGCTTTCTCAGGGGAAACCAGTCATGGTATTTCCTCCCCTCTGCAGAGACAGTCCCTGTATTCATGAAATCCTGGGAGTAAGGTTTGTCACCACCGTCATTTCATCTCTAATGTTTTCACGGTAAACTGCATGAAGCACAAATTTAGCCCAAATCCTCTTTCCCTACAATTACACAGAATGCACGACTTTGACTGGAGAATCATCCCACCTCCCTCCAAAACAGAGTACTGCTTTAAACTCCATTAGGGTCCATCATCATTAACGGCTCTGTTCCCTCCTCTTCTTGGTGAGCAGGTCAAGAGACTGACAAGGATTTGAGGCTCCATCAAAACTACTCCAAAGTTCCATTTGTACATTCACATGCAAAATGCTCCAGTGTCATCCCATGCATATTTAGCTACCAAAGCTGAAATGTCTGGAAATTATGCTAAAAGAGAGTTCCTTCAGGATCCTGAGTCACAGAAAAACTCCGGGAATTATTACTAGTTTGTGACTGTGGCCAGTCCACCAAGGTTTTCCTGGCTGCAATGTTGAAGGCGCCACTGTACCTCAAGAAACACATGCTTTTATCTCTGGAGATCTTTGCTCCAACTCTGCACAATTTACCAGTGCAAAATCAACCACCACAAGCAAAAGGAAAAAAAAAAAGAAACAAACCAAAACTGAAAGAGAAGCAACTATTCTTGTCCCCAGAGGAACTTTGGCCATGCCATGAGTGTGGTGAAAGAGAGGTGACTACATACATGGAAATCTGATGTGGTTTAAACTACACTTGCTCTAAGAGCCTGATAAGCAAACTGGGAAGAAGTGATTGAGGAATTTACAGTACCCCTTGGGGTTTTTATTTTCTGGAATGACTTTGTTGCATCCCATTTGTTTTTGCTTAGTTTTGAAATAATGAAAGCTGTTAAAGGCTACTAAGAAATGCAAGAATCATAGTATTTATTGTGTGTCATGGGTGCTATTGTGTATGTTTCACAGTAATAAGCAAAACAATAGCAAAAAGTATCTCTTTCCATGATAGGCATTCATGAAATGCCAAAATAAATAGGGCAGCACACTATCAGCAATTAGAAATACACAAATGTACCATGTCCAACTATGATGCAAATGGTTAGGAATCAACAGAGGTCATAAAAATTCTTGTTGTTTTTTTCAATTTAGTGGTAGGTGGTAAAGCAAATACAGAAAATCATTTGGGTGGGATAATAAATACATATATATAACCATGTATCTAGCATGCCCCATCAAAATGTAACATTATATCTCTACTTTACTCTCCACAATAAATTAGAATTTCACTTTCTGATGAAAAGTTGTGATTTTTACAGAAATAAAAGTGTGAGTGTCAGACAAAAAAAAAGACTTTATGTGATGAAATACAGTTTTAAGGAATGTGAATCAGGGCAATAGCTCATTTTTCTTGCCATTGCTTTTACACATCAGTCATTGCCACAAGGTTTTCACTCCTGCAAATGACATCCCCCCAAATCACGACACTGAATCACAGATCTTTCTGATTAGTTGCTTTTATTTAGTAACCCCATAATCATTTGATTTTCTCCATTCAAGTAAAAAACAGATCTGTGATCCATCTGTTAAGTTATAGACCATAAGTTCCCATCTGTCATCCATGGACCAGTGGTAGTCTCTGGAGCACTCTGCCTGTCTGCAGAGAGTTGGCTGCTCTTCTGGTGCTGCCTTCTCCTCATCTCCAGCTGTTAAATCACATTAAAAGATGGGTTAAAAAACAGATGCAGATGTAAAAAACGTGAATAACATTACTTTACCCTGTATACAATTGCTTTAGCTGCAAAAGGGATGTTATACAATTGTGAATGCATAGGGAAGATCCTCAGAGACGTGCTTTTCTCAGGAGCAGCTCTGTGCATCCCTGCCAGCAGCTGCAGCAAGGGCTTTGAGGTGTTTCTTCAGAAACTCAGGGCCCCTGTTCTGTGTCACACCGTTAACTGGTTCACTGCTGATCCCTTCAACAGAAATATCTGCCCCTTTAGGGAAGAAAGAGCTGATTTCCCTTGATTAAGCTGGATCAGTTGCCTTGCCCTCAGCTGTTCATCTGGTCCTCTACCCGAAGCACCAGCTCAGACCACAGCTGAGCAGTCTTGTGACAACTCTCCCATTTCCACAGTTTACAGCCTCGGGTAGGAAACATCATTTTTGCTTACTTCAATCCGTAAAACTGACGTAGTTTAGTTATTGCTACAGATTAGACGCCTGGAGATGAGGAATTAGTGGTGCATTTCAGTCATTCCAGTTCATTCTGACCCCACACACAAGGTGACATTGACAAGTGCTTGCTCCTCATTATGTCTGACAGCCCACGGTGGGGCCACTGCAGCAGTGGTTTATTGACATTAGAGATCAGGCTGGAAACTGAAGATGCGATTTAATTGAAATTAAATCAATATTTAATTTCACATAAGAGTACCTGAAGGGAAGATGGGTGTGGCAGTGGATCTGTTATCAGGTTTTATTCACATTTAACTCAGTGACATTTCCCATTTCAATGTGTGCTGAAATACCTTAAAAAGTTCCTGTGCATCATGCCAAAGAAATATAAACAAGAGCCGCTGGCAAAGGCAAGATTTAGGTGTTTGTGGAGTTTGTACATGATGGTACATGTCTCTCTCCTCTGCACAAGAGAGACTGACCCACATGGGTTACCACCTGCAGCCCTTTGCCCACCTGAAACTATTTGGTACAGTAAGCATATTCCTGTGACCACGAGCACATCATAAAGTAGTGTGGCTGACAGCCATCATGAGTTCTAACATAAAAACCAATTTACTGCTGGGTCTGGTGGGAGCATCCTTACACAGACAGCTGGGATAGGGCTTCAGTTCATACACATGGATTAACACAGAGCTCTGCTGCCAGTCCTCACAGCACCAACATGACTAAAAACAGGCTGATGTGGGAATACTCTGACACAAAGTAAAATACCGTCCCTTACTTAACTACCCACAAAAGTGCTACTTCAAACCTGAACTTCTCATTCTTGGAGCACACACTTCTCATTCTTGGAGCATCCACTTATTTAAAGCCTAGTGAAACCAGGCCTGCTGACTATATTTGAATTACCCTGTGAGTGAAGATGAGTATGTTTGTAGAGGTCCACAGCAGCGGGGTCCACCATGCCAGGCAAGATTTTTTTTGGCCGCTTCAAATTCAGCATGTGTTTAGGCACTTCATACAGCTTAAGTCTGGATTTACAGGGACCCAGAATATTCCACACACTATGTAAAGCAGCTGACAGCCTGTGCCCTCAGTGTCCCACAGTTATTCGCTTGGAACAAAGGGCTGTGCTTTTCCTGGGCTTTATGGTTTCCTAGCCTGGAATTAGCTTTTTGCCAGCCCCTAAAGCCCAAATCTGATCTCATCCAAACTTTGGGAAGGATGGATCTGGCTCCAAGCCCTGTATTTCAAGGTCATCTTTAATCTAGAGCTAGCAAGGGGTTGGGGTTTTTTATGCTAATTCCCTGCTTTCTCATCAACTAATGGAACAAAAAGAAGGAAACACTATCCGGGTCCTAGGAATATTATCTTCCCCTTCTTTTGGAAATAGATGATGAACCAATCAGGCTGTGAATGATAAACAACTGCTTTAAATAGATAAGAAGCAAATAGGCAAAGAGACAATAAGGTTATTAAGGGATAATACTGGGAAACTGAGTGACAGATGATTATCTGAACTTCATTTAATTTCAAATTTAGCATTTCTTTTATGCTCACTCCTATAATTTTTCTTTTCCCTTTTGTTCACATTCACGTTCTGGGGGGAAAAAAAAAGGTAGATTCAAAATACGGAATTTGTCATCATCTAAAGCAAAAATTAAACAACTCACCAAAAAACTTAGTACTTTGCCAGGTCTCCAGGGTTACATGCAGGGGCTTTCATGGAGAAGCCAGCACTGGCTGATACAGGAACAGTTCAGTGCAGTTGGTAAGTCCTGCCTGGTCTGCCTGCTTTTGAGACTTGCTCTGGCTCTGTTCTCGGCTGCCCTGGTGCAAAGAGAGAGCTAACATGTGTCTTTCTATTCCAATAACGCAGGCATCACTTCAGAAACTTTTGCTTGAAAACACAAACGTAAAGATAAAAAGTCTCTCTTTGATTTTTATTTTTTTAATTAATAAGATGAAACTTGTGAGACATATCAGTTCATTTCCCCTGGAATAAACAGGAAATTTGATTAACTGAGATAGTCTAAGCTTCATAGCCCTGATTAGTGAAATACTCCTTCATCCACATACACAGGAAGAGCTAAATGCTCTTTTGAATGGTCATGTTATTTTCTGGGCACCTAGGGAGAAGGTGGGGAGGACGAATTGTGCACCAAAATCTATGGAAAGAGCAGCAATGCCCCTCTCCTGTGAAAGTTGTCTCTTTTAAAACTGCTGACCTGCAACTCCATAACTCTGTCATACACTGCTCCCCACAGAGCTCACACCAAACCTTCACTCAGTTGTCTTTCCTCTTTATTTGGAGACCCCAAAACCATCAGACAGCTTCCATTCAAAAGTACAGAGCACCCTTTGCTCTAAATTTTATCGCCTGAAGCAAAAAGAAATCATCATCCTCTCATCTTCTCCACCATCCTCACCTTACTCTATAATGTTTGGCTGTTCAGGGTTGAGTAGCTTACAATCTTTCAATAAAATATTCAGCAGTTTTCCTATGCATGGTTTCATTCACTTAGCAGTTTTACAGCTGCTAATGCTACTGTGGATACAATCCTTCTAAATAATGCCTGAAACTATGGTCATTTTACCCTCAGAAAGTAGCAAAGTTATGTGGTTCCACCGGTTTGCACATGAATACTCCATTCTTTAACCAAAAAGGATCAATATATTGTTTTAAATAGTTTTTAATCCCAGCAAGAAGGAAAGTATAAAAAAATCCTGCTTTTATACTAAAATAAGGCAAAAGAGTCCTGCAATAGTATCTATGATTTTGTGTGGCTAGGGCATACAAAGTGATAAAATAAGCATAACTTTAGTGCTGATACTTTTCATCTGAAGAATAATTCAATATGGAATGACATCAGCATTCCAACTAAGACTTCTTCATTGGTTTTTGGCAAAACATCAAAGAAATGCTGTGAACTGATTTTTCATTATATTTAGTTGAGGTACCCAAGAAACATCTTCTGACTGTTCAGATAAGACATTAGCTAGTAGGAAATGTAGAAAAGACATAGATAAACTTAACAATCATTGACCAGAGCCATGGAAAACAACATTTTCTTTGTAGAAAATTCAGACTACTAATAACCCTTAAAAGGATTCAGCCAATCGGGTTGTAAAGAACATCAGCAGGGTTTTATTGAAATTAACCTAAAATCTCAGTACATTTTAGCTTTTTGAGGGAGCTGCTGTTTTTTACTCATTCAGCAGAGATATTCTGCTAAATGTTACTTGATTTTTTTAACTGCATAACTGTTCTCAAATTCAGCTAATGTTCTCAAATTCTACATGACTGTGGGCAAGTAGTCCCTGTTGTCATACAGAAAATCATGGATAAAAGCAGGAGAGGAGGCCTTTAGGGAACATTGCTGCAAATCAGGGAAGTACATGTAGCTTGCCATGAGTTAAACTCCATGAATAAACTAACTGCATTCTAACACAATCACAGCTCTGCAGATAAAAATACAATATAGACCCTTTCTAGTCACAAATTGCTTCAGCCTAGCATCTTAGCATCTCTTGGGAGTAACACTTGTAAGAAAATCCCCTTATATTATTTCACTGGAACCGCTTCACGGAGTAAATACAAAAGGAAAATACAAAGTAGGCTAAACATAACTTCATTTGCCTTCTAGAAATTGTAGCAGTTGTGTTCTTTGGGGGACCTTTTACATTTACACCAAGTTCTTTAGAAATTAGAGAAAGAGATCCCATATCCTCATAGCAGAACTATGGAATAGAATTGCGCCTGGATTTCAGCTTACATCTTTCTATAGTGAGGAAAACAAATGGGTCACCACCATGTCTTTCAGAATCCACCAAGTGGAAGGGAGCACCAATGTAAAGCAGAACAGCTGCTGCTGACAAACAGCAGCAAAAGAATTCTGTTGTGGAAGTAAATCTAAAAAAAAAAAAGAAAAAAGAAAGCAAGCTGATGTGAACAGCCTGCTGTTCATTATCCTCTTGAGAAATATGTTCAGAGCATCATACCGCCAGAGATATTGAAGAATCAGTAATGCTTTGACATGTCTCTACATTACACTGCTTACAAAACAAACACTGTTCTTGATGCCAGTGAAGCTTGGAATTATATTTCTAATTATTCACTTTGTCTACCAGAGAACAATAAGGTAAAAGCTTATTATTATAAGGCTTGTGCAGAACTAGTATCTAGTGTAAAACTAAATCACATAACTACACTATTATTTGTGCTATGGTGCTACATTGTCTATCAAGTTCAGCTACAGTAACGCAAAAAAAAAAAAACAATCCATCTACTCTCTATAGTTAGTTCATATAGCAGAAGGTCTAATCTGTACATTTTGGTATGCATTTTACTTTTATCCTAGAATTGTCTTTGTAAAACAAGCGTACATCTGAGCTGATCTGAAAAACAAGTTTGCATTAATTTGTGTTTGCTAGATGTCTTCCAAAGAAGACAGCAGCATGGAGCAGAGGGAGCATTACTGAGCCTGAGTGATGCTTTCTTGTACACATAACATGTGTGCAGCAGTTTTTAAAAATATCTCAGCCCAAAAGAAGGAAAAGATGTCTTCAGCTTCTGAGCATATAAGCAAGTGCTTCAGAAAGTGGATAAAGAGTTGCATGGTTATATCCTGTTAGACACATGCACAACTTTTCCCCTGGACTCCTAAAACAGCTATTGAATATGCTCACAGTATTCACTCTCTTGATCTCTTAAGGCAAATAAGAAAGCCAAAACTAATGAAAATGTCTCTATAAATGTTACAAGTGGAAAACTTTACTATATAAATCCATGGTCTATCCACATCACGTACACAACACAGTTCTGATCACCTCATCTGTAAGAAATATGCAGAGCTGGAAAACTTTCAGAGCAGGACAGGAAGGGGAATCAAATTCAAGAGCAGTTTCTCTTTGAGAAACTGCTTTGTAAGCCAAAGTGTTTCAGTTTGGGAAAGGGAATATTGATGGAGATAAAAAAGAAAGCTGCAAAATCATCAGTCATCTAGAAAGGGCAGATTGGATTCAACTGTTCATTGCCTCTTCTCATATCAGAACTATAAATTAAGCTACTAGGAATCTCTGAAGAAAGGATTAGGATTAGGATTAGGATTAGGATTAGGATTAGGATTAGGATTAGGATTAGGATTAGGATTAGGATTAGGATTAGGATTAGGATTAGGATTAGGATTAATTGGTGGTCCCTCACAGAAGTAGAGTAGATTTGCAGAGGTCCTTAGAGATGACACCGTGAACACCAAAAACTGACAAAGTTCCCGGGGAAGCTGCTCAATTGAGAGGAGACCTTTGCTATTGGACACACAAGAACCAATCCAGCTCAGGCGCCTACACTGAAATAACTAAATGCCAAGAAAATATGAGGGAAGTATTACAAATGCTTGGCCTGCTTTTGCACTTTCCTAGACAGTGATGTAACTAGGTACTTATGGACACAGTGGGATACTAGATGTTGAACTAAATGGGTGCTTGGTCTAAGCCAGGATAGCTCATTTTATTAGGATGAGAGAAGAAAAATGGATTTTTCAACAGAAAAAAAAATAGCTTGATTTATAATCATGAGTTCTTGTGCTTCACTTTAACAACGATAAAGTGCATCGGTATCTATCCAGACACCTGCTCTTTTTTCTTCATTATTTTTCTTTTCATAAAAATATAACCAGTATTCGGGTTAAGCACACTTCTAGTTCAGAAAACCAACATTTCACAACCTCATCTTATCTTCAGCTCCTGTTGATTTCAAGGGCTCAGCAATCTTGAAATTCTGACTATGGGGTTGCAGACGTAGAGAGGCAATCAAGTTATTTTCTACAAAGGTACTAGAAAAATAATAATTACAAAGATTGTCACAAAATAGGAGTTATTTCATCATGAATCTCTACAAACTTCAAGTGTTCTCTGGCTACCCTCCTTCAAAGAACATGTTGTGATCCTGCATTTTGAGAACCTTTCCCAAAATCATTCTCCAGGACTGTTTCCTTTCTGTCAAAGGGCCGTCTAGGGAGCACACAGGACTCTGTATGTCCCAGGCTACAAGACAGATACAGTACTCAGATCAGTGATGTTCATTTCCTGAGAGGGTTTCATTCAATATAAAGAAGTATGGATAAACTTTCTGCATTTTTCATCTCTCAATAAATGCTATAAAGATTGTTTTCTGTGGCATTTAGGTAGCAAAAATTGGCTTAGGATCTTTCAATCTAACAATTGTATAAAATGATTACGTGGAATATTAACTACTTGGAACAAAATCATTAATCATCTTGTTAACAAGATAGCCATCAGCTACCTGGATATGGTGCCAGTGGATTGGTATAAAAGAGATTTCAATGGGCTGGGGCGAAAGAAACAAGAGAAATAGCCAGACTCTCTTCTAACTACTTCAGTATTAAAATAACTGCAAAGGGAGATGAGCATGAGTCATTTTCTTTGGGGCCAAATTTTTCTAATTTTGAGTCACGTTGAGCAATATCGTGCTGCATGTGTGGTTCTGCAGAAATCAATGCAATTCTCATCAAATATTATTCAGTGTTAATCAGAATATCTGACTCTGGCTTGTAGAGTTTGAGAGTGAATTTTGAAACTAGCTTGGGATGAAGAAATACATCATGGCATGAATAGAAGCCTTTTCTCCCTTCAGTGCTGGCATCGCAGAGAGTTCATATCTCGTTCCTATCTTTGTCCTTGCTTTCTAAATTTGCAGATTATCTCCCAAGTTTTCACATTATTTAGATCATCTTTCACAAAGAGCAATCCCTCCTCCTGTGCTGAGAAAGAGACTCCAACACACTTGATTTTGACATTTGGGGAGAGGTGAAGTGTTGAAAGGGGAAGCTAACCACTTTTTAAGGGGACCTTGGAATCTGTTGACTGTTAAGCACTTGCAATTCCCAAGAATGTTGGAGGGGAAAAAATAAAATACTGCATATTTGATTTATCATAAATATTTGTTGGAGTTCCTGTTTGTGCTATGCTAGAGATAGGGAGACTATTTCTTCAGGTATGAGCTGAAGCAATTGCAGATTCAATAGAAAATCACGTTGTATCTACCAATAGGGAAAAGTAGCTAACACTTGTCAATATAACAAAAGAGTTATGTCAAAAAGATCTGATTTCCTTCTTTAAGATAACAGCATTGATAAAGATCTGTGTTGGAATGATGTGTTCACTTCTGGGATCAATACTCTCTAAAGGCATTAGGAAAACGGAGAGAGTCTACAAGAACTATTTGAGAGTTGGACAAAATCCTTTACTGTGACAGACGAGACAAGAAGGATCTTAATAACTCATTTGAAAAAGTACATTTAGAAAAGATCTGATTATAGTGCATAAATACTACCCTGGAAGGAAAGCATCAGATAGGAAAGGCTGCGTAATATGTAGAAGGAAGATTACAAGAATCAAGAGCTGAATCCTAAACAAAACTAATTTAAATTAAAAATTAGGCATCACTACTTAATTATGGAGAAAGAGGTTAATTACTGTAAAAAAACTTTTAAAATAACCTGGACACTATACCCCACTGGACGCCATTACAACATGCTGCTTCTAAAGCTAAGGTGCTGGCCTTGTAACGGGGTAACTGGATGACGTTGGCTGACCTATGATAACAAGAAGGTAGTAAATTCTGGTCTTAAAATCAGCAGCAAATAACACGAATAAAAATTTAGAAAGCTGAAAAATGTGCTTCATAATTACTCTGCAGACTTGATGGAATCCCCACTCACCTGCACAAGTGCTGCTATTGAAATACCACAGTGCTTAGGAGCAGAATCATAGCCTGAAGGGAAATCTGCTTAGTAATGCAAGACAGAAAAATAGCAAACAAAAATGTTTTGGTTGACTTTATGCTTGAAGAAAATGTAAACAAGTTTCCAGATATTTTGCAGTGCTCACCTTCAGAATAACAGAATAACAAATTTAAAAAATTAAATAACTTGCACCCTAAAGTCCTTTCACTGAACTGATGCATCTGACTGATGGTTCTTGATGGATGCATACAGGCGTGGAAAGTACTTCAAACAGTATCTGAGTGTTTCTAAAACTCAGGGAATTGAAAGAGGAAATTTAAATAGCTTTGACTATGTGTGACAAGATGCAAAAGGAAATTACATGGAAAGTCATTTCACAAACCCCAGATTTAGCACTTGAGGTTTTTAATGAAGTTGTGTCCAATTTCATTTCAACAAGACGACATATATGCACTGTTTTCACGGAATTTACTGGAGAGAAGTGATTCAAAGAGATACTTATTAGACCTTACCATTGATTTATATGATGATTATCTGAAAATAATAATTTCTATGCTTGTGATAGCTTGAAATGTCATAAATGTGACCTTTTTATTATTGTTAAAATTAATCCTTCCTGATATCTATGATAAGAGGACATTGGGTGTTTTTCTTCTTTTATTGCTATCATACCTCATTAAAAAAAAAAAAAAATCACTCTCCATCATCTGACAACAAAAAAAAAGATGCCTTTGCTTTCCAGGGCAGAAGAATGAGGGTTGGACTTAAAAGAGAAGCTAATATTTCTGTTTGGTATTTTGCTATGAAAAAGGCTTATTGAGCATGGCTGTAGCCCCGTTTATTTAGCAGCTGCAAAGGCTGTGCCTCTTTCAAAGCCAGCTAATAGTAACTCATTCTTGAGTACATGGGATTCAAGAAAAAATGTTAGAACTAATTCCTTGGTTTATTACCTCTCTCGTTAAAAAGTAATGTTAAATATCTTTATGTACATCGAATAAAGATAATGATGGCAAAAAGCACTAGCTGAACACAGGGATGTGTGCACTGCTTCTTCTGGGACCAGTATATGACAGACAGCCACAGATCGTTCACACACAAGAGCAGCACCTCACCCATGGACCGCATTTCAGAAGGAGGAAGTAATTGCAATGTCTGCAACACTACACAATACAGAACCAGATTGGAATTTCTGGCATATTTGACATAAACTACTAAAATCTATGAAAACTGAATAAAATTTGGATGAAACCTAAAATCTTAATGAATTAGAGATGATAAATATGTTCCTGAGCCACAGAACTCCTCAAAAGCACAATAATGACCATTCCAAATGCTTTAATCTCTGGGAGTTTCTGCACTTCTTTTGTGCCTGCTGTGCATAGACCAACATTGGCTACCATTTCTTTCCAATCTTCGTACTAAGCTGTGTAGAGCATCCTTTGCCATTTCAGCACTCCAGCTTAGGAGAAGGTTCCCTGGTGTTGGCTCGTTAGTGGCTTGTTTCACTAAGCAGCCTGAGCAAGTTGTGGCAGTTGTAACTTTATCAGTGGCCCATTTATTCCAGCACTTTTCCATGCCAGCAGGACTGAAGAGCTGCTTCCTTTCCTATATCTTTAGACGAGATAGGGAATGCTATGTTGCAGACTTCCAGGGCTGCATTTTGTTTAAAGACCTACACATGATGAATAAACATAGATTCTTATCACTTGAAAGTCACCTTTAAAATAAGAATAATCAACAAATTTCTGTAACCGAGATTTTACTTGTTAGGCAAGACTTAGCAAGATAATGTGCTGCCTAGCTTGTTATTGACTCAGTTTGAAATCTAGGTCACTTTCCAAAGGTTGGTTCCATATGGACCAATTTACCATAGAAAAAATTGCTTTTCAGTTTAAGGAATACATATAACAGGCTGTGATGTCCAGTCTGAAGTGGAGGAACACTATCCTTCATGAAAGTAATCCTATCTTATCAAATCTATCTTGCAATAAACCAAGATGCAGGAAGTGATGGATGAGAAATAATTTAATGCCAAGATAACCTCAGCCTGACTGAGCCTTGCAAACTGCAGCTCCAAATTAATTATCAGACTTTACAGCGTTTGTCCTGGATTTGACAAATGGAGACATGTTAGGCAAAGCTCTTATTGCTTTAACTGAAATCTGTAATCACATATATTTATTTTTTACTTCATCTGTTTTGCATCCTGCTGCCTCTCTGCTGCTTCTGCTAAAATAAAAAAGTTTAAAAATTGTGTTATGAAAAGTTTATATTTTCTGTCTCCTGTTCTTGAGTAGTAAAAGACATCATTGTCTAATCAATGGAAATAAAATTTCATATCCATGATGCTACCAACATTTTCTTAAACATAGTTCTCTTGTATTCATAAACAATTCTAGTGACAGAGAGTTAACATTTTCTGCCATTACCTACATTTTTCAAACTTGTTTACAGAATTGCTTTTGAAACTTCAAGAAATAGAAATAAGACTTTCCCTATCAACTCAAAGCATGAGGAGTCATCTGTAAGAGAAGCAGTGAAGCTGCAGCTTGACTGAGTAAAATTCAAGCAACAGAAGGCTATAGATGGCTTTAAAATAAATGTAAATACCTATTTGAAGAATTATTGCTTCATTTGTTTATATATATTTATAAGAAATATAAAACCACAATTTAGCTGAATTAAAATTCAGCAGAATCTGTAGCACGTGTATTTTCTGTACAAGACAACAGAAGTCCTTGAAATCTATGCATATCAACACTTAGAAATGTGGCCACATAAACTGTGTTTTGGCAGCAAAGGAAATTGTTGACTATTCTATAATGCTGTCTGAGATGCAGCATTGTAAATGTTAAATGGGAAATGTCATTCAAGAGGATACAGAAATAGGAATCACAGAGTTCTGATTTTCACACTACTCACTCACTTCTCAAACCTGAGATAACAAAGAAATGTCAAATTTTTGCAAATGTCACCCTTTAAAGGTTTAGTAATCTGAAGTCACTGTTCAGGTGAGGATCACCTCCCACATATTTTTAAGGACATTAGAGAAAATGACAAAGTAAAATCAGAAAATTTCAAAGGATACAGGAACACACAGAAGAAATTAATAGTGTATGAAGAAAATTACAAATACCTGATTAAAAAGGAAGCAATTCAGGTAACATGGCATCAGTAGGAAATTACATTCATTCCTAAACCATGTAGAGAGTAAAGCCCTTGCAAGAATGAGATTGACTTAATCAAGGGCTTTGAGATGCTTGGATGGGAAGTGTGTGGATTTTAAAAAATTATCAAAATTGTACTGAATATTAAAATAAATAATTTTTTTTTTTCTTCTAAGATAATTTTGCCTTTGCCAATAGTAACAGAATTAACAAATTATTTAAGTCTTATCTTCAATGTATAGATATTTATGGGTGTATAGGTACATTCTTATCAAAATACATTGTGCATCAAAGCATCTAAATAAGAATTGGAGTGACCTCTCCTAAACATCCTTACTTCACAGATATACTATTCCCCACTGCATAACTAAATCAACTGGCTGAAACTAAATCAAACAATAGGGGTGCCACCACTTACTTAATCTGCAGTTTAATTTTGGGGAACAATCATTATATTAAAAGTTTTTCCTGAAAAGTACGCCAGATGTTAGCTCAGTTTAATGTCAGTGCTCACCATCCTGCATGTCTCTTCTTCTTTTCTGGTGGTTTTTCTTTATAATAAAGCAGTTATAAATCATTGTCTGCAATGGAATTAAATCAAATGATGCATAACAAGTAAAAAGATCAGTGCCATAAAAACTGGCAGACTGGAAAAATATTAACATGAGTACATGACACACTGACAAGGAAAAGTAGTTTTGAACTTCATCGAGAATACAAAATATGGCATTGCTGTAGCTACGTGAATTTGGACCAGCCAAAATATTGGCACTAATTTCTAAAGGGTGGCACTTGGTACTTCTCAGTCATAAAAGATTCCTCATAGGACTGAGACAATGGATCTTAATTGGTAGGTAGAGATTAAGTAAGATTAGGTAAGGAGGTTGCTCTGAGCAGGCAGGGAAGGGTGGAGTACTGAAAATCTCTCATTGTTCCATTGGTTATTTTACTAAAGAGTGAATTAAATGTTGATAGTTGGGGCCCACTCAAGATAGCCAGTAAATTATCTGTAACCCTTTCTTCACATTCACAAAAAGCAGAACAAAAAGGAGCAATCTGGAGAGTAAATATTAGCAGGGGTGCTAATGCCATGAGTTTCTTTTCTGTACTGTAATTGCCATCTATTTTAATATGATGTTTGAGAAGCAATGATCCATAAAAGTAGAAATTATTTAATACTTAGATCATTCCGCTTCAGATACTATTCCCCCACAGCTTCGGTGTGTTCTGATTTGTAACTCAGGTAACTGCAAAACAGGCATTAATCACAACTCAAACATAGTGAAGAGTTTCTTTTCACAAGATCAAGGAGGGAGTGCATGATTAAAACAAAACCTCTGCTTTAAATTGGCCTCCTAGAACTAAATATCATACAGCCACATTAAAAAACAGCTACAAACCTCTGCAAAGGTTAAATGAAGACTTTTACAGAATTGTATGAATTCTGTGTCTCCAACATGCATTAGAAAATAACAGATTCAGTTTGATTACAGTTTTCTTTCAGATAAAAAGGTTTACAGAAATGTTCTCATAATGTAAAAATATGCATTATTCACCTCTGTGTGTGCATAATGGACTTTCCTGGATTCTGCACATTCATAGTGGTAACCTTGTGAGGAAACTCCAAGTTTTAATTTAATTATACTCTTTACTGAAAACATTATTGAGAGGTAGAGTCACCACCTTTCTTTGAACTTCCTATCACTCCATATTACTTACATTTAATGTAGCATTTTATTACCATAAACAAAAACAAATTAATCCATATCTGATTAATTTTAAATGTACTTGCCCTTTAAAGAATTAAAACTTACATCTCTCTTCATTGTTCTTAACTCATTTTGTAAAGTATTTGGAGTGCCTCAGATTACAGTTTCCTTCTCTGAAGATATGCAATACAATTACTGTATTGTACTATGAAATGTTCTCCTAATCATATCTAAGACATAGATGTCAAATAAATTACCATTGAATTGCCCTGCCTTTTGTTTTCGTTTTTTTTTCCTTATTAGCTTACTGACAACAATAAACCTATGAAGTGTCCCTAAATCATTAGTTTTCAATTAGAATTCTGTTGCCTAACTTTTTGATGAAAAACTTTGCAGGTGTAAAATAGAAAGTGCACAATCCTATAAATCCTAGCAGAGCATGCAGATAACTCATGGGAGAAAGGAACTTTTTTGATTTGATTTTGATTTGAACTCAAAATGCTGAGACTCAGAAATAAGTGTGGTTCCTCACAGTTAAATGGTCAAACCAGGCTCAAAGCACCAACCTTGGACTTCAAACTTTGGTTATCTCCACACAGAGCACAATTTTTTTTTAAGGCGTTGGTAATTATTTTCTTGGATTCAAGTGCACATTCAGACTATGGAATCACTTCTCTCTTCCAACAAACCTTTCAACAGCCGATGAAAAGGATAACACAAACATAGATATCAGACTAAACCTCATAAAATTTTCACCATAAAATGATTAGCAAGATTGAAAAACATGATGAGCCTAATATTTTCTCTTATCTCTATTTTCTATTGCTACAGCTATATTTTCATTAGAATTATTCAGAGGAGATTTTCATTTGGCCATGGCACACCACACCACACCACACTCCCTGGAGACAGGGAGCTCCGCCTTGGACACAAAGAACCTGGAGGTCATCAAACCTCCAGAAGACTGAACGAGACTGCAGACAAAATAAAGCAGAAATCACTGGAACTGAATGTGTCTAGCAGACCTCCACAAGAACTACATTTTGAAAGACTTGGAAATCACATAAATGAGGCATTTTATCTAACATTTTTCTTCATGAACTCCAACTCTGACTTTTACATTTGTTGTTACGTTTCACAGATTCATAGTCATGGTTTACTGATTTTTCGTTATTTTACTTCACAAATCCTTTCACTAAGCTTACATGCATGCAAGTCACGTTGGGCATCCCATCTGCAACTCTGTTCTGAGTTCATATACAGTCTTAGCAGAAGAAGAACCAGAAGCTCAGCTGCTGAGTGCTGTCAGAGGTTCCATCATTCTCCTAACAAAAAGAGAAATGTACCATGAAGAAAAAACTTGACATCTCAGACATATTTAGAAGGCAACTGGCCTGCATAATCTGTCAGTTGTAAAATCTGTTTCCCTGCCAGGAACCACTCCACTGTCAGGTAATCCTGTATGTTTCTGCACTGCCTAAACAGGGGTAAAATCAACAGTTTAAGACACAAAAGAACAGTCAGCTCTTATGTATAGGATTTACAATATATACCGCATCTCTCAAGGGAAGCAAAGCAGTTGTGTGACAGCATGCAGCTCCTACCCCTGGGGGCTGAAGCCAGGAGCTGAACAACCAGATTGGTGACAGTGGTCAGCCTTGTCTAGAAGCTCCCTGACCTCTTTGAAAGCTTCCCACGTCCTCCAGTTGGTTTGCAGAGGTATTTTTGATCAGTTTACCAGCAGTACACCGCTGTGTTTTTGGAGAGTAGTCCTCATTTCAGTAAATGCTTTATGTTGAGCCTTTGTGCCATGACAAAACTCCACCTCATCCTGAAGATACAGGTGAGGAGGAAAGGTAGTCACTAGGATGCTGTCACAACCAGGTAGAGTGTCTGCCTCAGGCACTGATCAGCACTGCTGCCTGCAGAGAAGTGGTGAATGCACTGCAGGCAACAACAGAAATTACAGAGGAAGACAATCTACTTTGAGAAATGTTTAATAACATAAACTAGCCTAATCCCATAAAAACTTCAGAACTGTGACTTTCCCCATCCTACCTCATCCTAGACTCCAATTTTCTGCTCTGAATTTGTGCTTGAAGTACTCATTCTCTGTACTCAGGGTACTGATGCTGATGCACTTGAGTAAGCTGAAGTATAGCTTATTACCGCTTAAAATACATTAGTATTTTAGCATTGTGAGATTTGTGTTATTTCATATACTATGTCTTTTTTCTGAGATCTTAGTACGCACCATTCTCTTTACCATATATGTGTCTGAACACACCAGCTGATTAAATCCTAGGGTACCACTGTAGACAAGGGATACTCCAAAGGAAGTTAAAATCACTAAGCTAAGTCTGAAATACCTGATTTTTTTGGTCCTGTCTTACAGGTATAAATACTATACTTCATGCTTTGAATTAACTCAGTCAAAGGCTATGAAATGGCATCAATTGCTTTGTCTAGCAAAATGCTGCCAAACTAGTTATTTTCAGGTCCTAACTAACTGGTAGCAGTTACTTTGCATTAGAGGGAAGAGGTTAAATCAACACTTTGTGGTGGCACAGAAAGCTTTTGCCTAGATATACAGTGCTGGTTAGCTGCCTGACAATGTTATTGTGAGCACTTTTATATCCAAAATATCCTTGTATTGTACCTCCACTTTAGCAGTAATTGCCACCCCAATTTTTCAATCTTTCAAACTGACAAAGGAAAAACTAGATATCGTAATAACAAGGACATATAACAATCAAAATATAAGATGCCCCTTTGCAAGTTGGGAAAGGAGTCAACCACAAGGCAATCTTTTCCAACACATTCATGTCATCTCAAAATAACCAAAACATCTTATCACATCTGTCTTTTTTCTTTTTTGTGCACTGTCACTGCACCTCCTTTTTCACTCTAGGTGGTAACTCTTCTGCTTCCAAAGCCATTCGGGATCTTCGCAACTTTTCCTTAAATTCAATCTTCAGATTAAACCTGGACCCCAGTCAAATTCACTGCTTCAACCTTCATTAAATATTTTCACTAGTTCTCTACAGTAAAAGCAGTAAGGGCTCAGCTGGCTGAGGTGGCTTTTTAGTTTTTGAAGTGTTCAATTATGCAGCAGGAGAAATGAAATGACTTTCAAGTATAAAGCAAGCAGCTTGGAAGAAAAGGAAAATAAACTGTGAAGGGAAAGGCCAGAGTTCAGTTTCCAGGTCTTTTAATGGAAATATAAAGCACAAAGAGGTACAAACAATGGCCAACGGAACAGGTCAAATATGTGTAAAATGAGGGAATGTGATGATAGTTTCTTATTTCATTTTTAAATGTTCCTAGGATTCTTTTTATGTCAGCATCTTCTTCCCCTTCCTAGCTAAATAACTCAATAAATTGAACCTTTCCTTCCCTATGGAAAACAGTTTCTGGAACAAAACTGTGAGTCCAATTTGAGTAAAACAGCTGAAAACTACTTAACCATGAAAGAAAAATCATGGATATGGTGCTATCAAAAATTATTTTATATGGTGCTTGTGAGAACCCTTTGTGTTTCATGTCACTTTCCCACTCCATTTTTGCATTAATATAATCTGCTTAGTATTTGCAATTCCCCAGGGATTACAAATGTGGCAGTAGCTAATCTTGAGCGGACTCTTACCTTAAAAGAGCATAAAGTTGCTTTTGCATCTGAGGAATTTAGCCCACTGTTACAGCAAAGTATGTTGTTAGAGCAAGGTATGTTGTAAGAGCACAAGAGGCTCGATGCTACTTGCACAGCCACAGCAGGCTCTGAGGCAGACAGATTCCCAGCATGAATGAGGGTATTTCCAGCAGAGCTATAACAAAATGAAGTACGAGCCTCATTGCTCTCCCAGTCACCTCTAGGGAATCTCTCCAGCAGAAGAGGGAGAGTACACATAGCCCTTTGCTGCTCCCTTCGTGGGCCAGAGACAGCACAAGAAAGATCATGCTCAGAACCTGGTCGGAGTGGAAGAGAGCCCAATGCTCAGCTGAAAAACACTCTGTGTTGTGCTGCTGGAAATCACAGAAACCACCAACACTGTTTCAAGCTACATTCCTGAAGCACCCAAAATATGGAAGTTTCAAGTGACCTCTGTCTGCCCTGCAGCACCAAGCTGTGCCCCACGAGGAGAAACCCAGCCAGCCTTTACCCTGTCTGCACTTAACTCATCAGGCTCTCCTCACAGCTCCAGGCTGCAAAAACAACTTGTTTAGGATATTGAGCTAAAGTGTGAACACAGCACCCCCCAACTGGGCAATGAAATACTAGCAATGAAAATGTAAGGCTGGAACTGGGGAAAAAGCTCCAAAATTCTGCTGCCTCAATGTGAATAATGGGAAAATAATTGAAACTTGCACTCCGAATATATTATTTAGACTCCGTTTGTTTGCTTTTTTTAATATGACTGAAGTGATCAAAATCTCTCATTTACAATTTTCAGCTAATCCTTCCACATATGCATTACACACTGCAATCCTTGCCATAGATGGAGTCTAATACTTCCTTTGTACTTCATGGATGAGTTTTCTTAATTTAAAAAATGAAGACAAATCACTCCACTCGTGTGGAGTAGTTATTGTCTTAAATAATAATCGCTGTGTCTGGATTCCACCACAATTTATTCTGCTACTGAGCATCCTGTTTTCTTCTTATTTTATTGGAAATACCTCTCCCATGGCCACTGTGGAAATGAGCAAAACAATACTTTTATACCAAATACCTTTGGGTTTGGGGATTTTTTTTACAGTTGGTTTTATTCACTCTGCCGCACATTCCACTGACTGCGGTTCAGGCCTGATCTCAGAAGTCTTTGAGTGCACATATTTGTATGTGTCTGAGAAACAGAGAGGCACGTAATAAAGTGAATGTCCATATGTCTCCATAGAACACTATAAAATTCTTTGCTTCATTCTTACCTTGTCAGATACAATCACAGGTAAACAAATGCACTAAAAATTGCATTTGCTGCCTGTTTATACTGAAGGCATGTCGCACTCCTTACTTCACTCAAGTAGCATGAAACCTCCTTCCCCCTTATAAAGCTGCATTGCAACAACCACTAGACAAGGGACAGTAGCTGTCAGTGCTGTTTCAGTGAAAATATCACCTTCTTGCCACCAGATCTGTTCATGGTTTTGCCTTTTAAAAAAGGTGTAAATTGTTCAAAGGAAAAAATATTCTGAATAAGAGCCAGCTTTACCTGAGATGCAAAGTTTAGCACTCCAGTTCTTCATACAAGATTGCCTTCAGCAGCTGTGAGCAGGAATGTCTGCATCATTGAGATCTTTCTTATTTGTTCCTATCTGAAATAATACACCTAGACATTTATTAAGGAATATACAGAGATATGGGAAGCACTGGAATATCTCTGGCCTGTAAAAGTACATTTTAGGCAATGTCATACCAACTGTAATCAACTATCTCTCAGTATTACAGTCCCTCTCTCCTTACTTTAGACATAATTTAATAAAGATATTTTAAAAGTAGCAGTGCATATCTTGTATGTACAGATCAATAACTCATGTCTTTGATTATGTTTGGTATAGGAGAGTTGACCTGCAATGTCTTTCTTGGCGCTGATACCAGTTATATATGTTCCCATTAAAAAGTAAGCCCATTTAGGCTGAGCTAAATGGAACCTGACTGTTTGATCTTAAGAAATACTGTGACCTTTTACACTGAGCTGAAGCAAATAATCAACATGCTACTTTACATTCCCTATTCTTCAATTCTATCAAAAAGGCTCTGTGTTGTGAGGAGGAGCTAAAAGCACGTTTATTTCAAATTTATATTAATTCATCTTCAGTTAATGACTTTGTATGAGCTTGATTAGCATGACAAGTATAGTTTGGAAAAGAAAGCTGGTCCTGCAGAAAAGATATTGTGAAATCTAAGATCTAATAAAACTGATTCTAAATCAGTTGCTTAGTTTTCGCTAAACTTTGGAAATTCCTTCAGATTGTATTCTTGATCAGAAAAATGAAGATGATTTCATCTTGACTTCACCTCATTCTACCTTAAGTCTGGGAGTTAGAAAAACCAAAGTTAATGGGGCCCTTGGTGCTGCAAGCACTACTCTTGTAAAAACAGTTTTGTTTTGGCTGGTCCATTTTGATGACAGAGAAAAAGCTGCTGCTGTCTGTGGTAACTCTGGATTATACAAATGCCATAGTTTTTATCAATACCAGGACATTTTTATTATAACATTAGTAGCAAACAACAAGCTATTGTCTTTACTACTGTGAAAACTGTTTTCTTTCTACCTCTCTATTTCTTTGTTTCTCAGTTCACCATTGCTGAGGAAATATTACCCTCCATGCTTAGAGTGAGTAATTTTCCTTGTGCAGTTTTTGCTCTGGAGTATTTTGGCCAAATTTGCTAAAGTGTCTCCTTGTTTTATCCTCTCTCTGCAATGAACACTTTCTCTTTACAAAACTGAACTCAGACTGGGAATTACAGAGCTTTCATCTAGGACAGAAAAAAATGAGGAATAAATGAGCTCCTCAAGAAATATTTTCTACATTACTCCTTTCTTGTATCACTTCTGTGAATGTTGGCATCTTTCAGGAGGAAGGAAAGGACTTTATGTAGCAGGGACGGTGGGAACGGGTAAAACAAGAGTCCAACTGGGACCTTCTTCCCACTCTCCACCCTGTCAGGCCCTGGGGACCCCTTTACAACCTCCATAAGGATGTAGGATGAGGACCAGTGTTAGAGAGGAACCAGCTAAAGATGCAAACAAAAGATAGGGAGAAGCAAATGAGCCAAAGTCGGGGATATCTGTAGTACTTGCGACAGCCACAGCTGGATTTCTTCTGCCCAGTGCTGGCTGTACACAGACACCTCTGCCCTCTCTTTCCCTTGCTACAAGTATCCTTGCAGCTGTGCCTTTCAGACTAGATCTCTTCCCATTTTTTCCTCTTCCTGGTTTCCCACCATCAGCCAAAAGGCTTATGAACTGTAAAATAACCCTCTTCACTACTCCACTTCCACACAGAATTTACAAGCCTTTTATTTCTTCCTTTTACATGCTTTACTTCTACCTCATCCTTTATCTTTTACTGTTATAATCTGCATTTTACCCACAGGGATTATCTGCACCTCTGTACACATGGAGATTCTAACACTGGCTGGCTTTCATCATGAGCAGATTAAGCACAATGAGTGACATTAAACAGAGTACTGAAGGATATGGCAGCCTGAGGAGCTGAGCAAGCAGGCTGAGCACAGATGCTCATGTGCAGAATGATGAAAGCAGCAGCCTCTCAGCCCAGGGGCATGGGAAGAAAAGTCAGGATGCTGCCAGAGGAAAAGTCAGGACACGACTGAGCTATCTGTCCCATCACACCATGCTGACTATTAGAGTGCAAGCCAATACATGATGGCAGAGCTGAGAGTCACTAAGTGACCCAGAGGACTAATGATGATGTCCATCACAAAAAGCTCTGCTTGTACCGAACAACTTTACAACAAAAGAGACGCCTAATGTGTCACTTCTGGAGTTAGTCAGTGCTTCCCTAACCAACTCAGGAACAAACTTGATAGCAATCCAGCTGATTCAGTGGCATAGAAATTTGCTCATTGTTCCAAACGTAGATCTCTCACATGCTAACAGAAATATACCCACTGGGATGATTTTTTAAATGTCTACCTCTTCTCTTGAGGGTTCACTGACAAAGTTGGCAGATATAACTGCATAAACAAAGAACCTGATTCTCTTCTCACATACACTGATTATAGGCAAGAGTGATGCCTTTCGCTTGAATTGATGTAATTCTGAAAATCCAGGCATTCATTTGAGCATCCTTAACCTGAGTCTGATAGCTGATGTAAAGACACCCAGCAAAAAGCACAGTTTCCATACGGTAATAGTACTGGATTTTCTTTTACTTCTAAAGGATTAAGATCTGGCTGTATCTCAGTGCGTGTGCAACATCAATGTACTACAGCATCACGAAAGGCAAATGAGACCTGGGGAGGTATAAATTGAGGTGTCTTCTTCCTCCAGGGAACATAATTATGCATTACTGTCCTAATGCAATTTCAACTGACATACTGTGTTCTGTTCCCATCACTCATGCACAGAAATTATGAACTCCAACCATAGCAAATGCAGAGCAGAACATTCACATGACATCTTAGGACAGACTGCTGAAGAGCACAGCTTGTTCACTTCAGCAAAATGAGGACTAGAGAGAACAATACCATCCCAGAAACACACCAGGATGAGGGAAAATGCTCTTTTAACTGAAGAACAACACTGGAAGAAAACCATTTTAATATAGATGAGCTGGAAATAATTAGGGGCTGGAAGCAGAAGTTGGCATTTGACAGTCAACAAAATGCAGCTGTGCATTGCTGGGGCAGAGCTCTCCATGAACAAGAAGTTTCTGGGATCAGTGTCATTGCTCTATGCCTGTTCCCCAAGATGTCAATCGGAGCACAACAGTGAGCAGCCCGGGCTGCTGTGCTTAAGAACCCTGTAGAAGTGCTTGGAGGTTTGCTTTTATCTGGTTCTTTCGTATTTGTGTTTTCCTGGACACCAAAATTGTGACAACAATGCAAATCTACCCACACTTGTGAATTCCAATAGTTTCAGACAAAAACCCTTATCTTCTTCCTTGCTCTAATAAAAGCTGCTTCCTCTAAACTATTTTATACCTGAGGCACAGGGAGGGAGGCAGAAGGCATGCAGTAAGGACCCTCAGTATTAGCAGCTTGGGGGTTTGGTAGGGTGGCAGAGACGGAAGAAGAACGAAAAAATAATTAAAAACAAACACAAAAGAAAAACCAAAAACCACAAAACAAATAAAAAACCAACAAAACCCAACCCCATACCAAAAACTCCCAAACACAGTCCCGCTCCCCGCGTTGTTGCGTGAGGCTCTGCCGGGAACTGCGTCCGCCGCCCCGGGGAGTGAGGTTCCCTCCGAGGGGCTGCTGCCAGCCCCGGGGCGCCTTTCCCTGTCCCTCACGCCCACCCCCGCATGATTCACGCGATGTCTCATTCCCCGCCCGCCCCCGGTGAAAACTTCCCCCAGTTACTTTCCCGGGGCCGGCTCCCCCTCCCCGGTGGCAGGGGCACACACACCCCCTCATCCCGAGCCCCGCTGGAGTCACTGACGGCGGGGCGGCGGTGCCGGGGGGGGATGTCGTAGTCGCCGCGTCAGCGGGAGCCCGACGGCGATTGGGGGAGGCCGCCTTGTCCCCGCGGTCACGAATTATAAAGTGCCGCCGCCGCCGCCCGCACACGCTCCGCAGCGGCGCGCCCAGCCCCGGCAGCGGGCTCGGCTCCGCGCCCCCCGAGCCGCTCTCGCTGAGCTGCCAGCAGCCCCCGGCTGTGCGCGCCTCCCCCGGGGCTCTCCAGAGGCTGCTCGGTCTCGCTATAAATAATAGTAGCACCGACGCCGAGGCTTCAGTAAGGCGCAGCTTCTTCCTCGGCAACTCCCGAGAGCCCCGAGGGCAGCCTGTGTGTGAGTGAGCTGCTCTGCCGCGGTAGGGACCGAGGGAGGGCCGGGGCTGCTCTGCCGGGGCTGCTCTGCCGGGGCTGGTGCCCGGCGTCGGAGCGCTCGCTCGGGGCGGCCCGGTGGGAAACCCTTCCGGGAGGAGCTGGGGTCCCATCCGTGCCGCTCCGCGGTGGGTATCTTCTTCCCCTGTGGTGCCGGCTTTTGCAGGCAGGGAGGGGTAAAGTGTTTGGGGACGAACACTTTTACCAGACGGCATCTTCTGGGCGCGTCATCCTTCGGGTCCGCTCCTGTTCCGAACGCAGCTCAGTTGCCATGCAGCTGCTAAGCGCCTGCTTGGTTTAAGCTCCCGCTTACCTCGCAAGCGCAACCAGCCCGGCTCAAAAAAGCGTGTGAGTTTAGCGGAGTTGGTTTGAATCCTTTCATGCCGCCTTCTTCTGCTCCGAGGCTGGGGGAGGTAGTGCCAGGGGTGGGAGCGGGAGGAGGCGGCTGCCGGCTGACCTGTCCTTCTTGCAGCCCCATGGCGTTGCTCCTGAGACTCGGCTGCTCGCTGCTGGCCCTCAGCACCTGCCTGCTCCCGAGGGCGCTGGCCGACTGCGGCCGCGACTGCGCCGCCTGCGCCTACCGCCTGGGACCCCGCGGCGGCATCCACCCCCTGGTAAGCGGCACCGGGGCCGGGGGCCGCCGCAGAGCCCCGGAATTCCGGGGCCGGGCCGCTTCCCTGCGACCTTGGAAGGGAGGAAGAGGGGAGTGGGGGAAAGCAGCGAAAAAAGAAAAATAAATAGTAGGGGGAAGTGACCTGGGTCGCTTGGAGGACCTTTTTCTGAAGCGGGGAGAGAGGGAGGAGCGGGCTTCGGGGCGCTGGAGAGAGGGCTAGGCGCGAGCGAGGGGCGCCGATACCAACCCAGAGCGCCCCGAGGAGCATCCTCAGCCCGCCCGTCCCTGCCGCTGCCCGACGGCGAGCGGCGGCTTTCGGGCATGGGGACAAACGACACGGCGCGCCGAGCAGCCCCTTGGGGAGCAGGGGAAAGGCCGAATGAAAACGTAAGGAGGAAGGGAAATCAGACCGGAGAGGGCATCTCTGCACGGGAAGGAGGGGTCGCTGCTGGGCATTCCAGCACCGGCACGACGGGGCGAAGCCGAGCAGAACGGGAGGGAGGGTCCCGAGCCCATTCCGCTGGCTCCAGGGTAAGATGAGCTCTCTCTGGGCAGGCGTCTGTCAAGCTGAAAAGATCTGCCTGAAATCTCACTAAGAAAAAGTGGCTTTAGAGCCTGTTTGAATAGCAGTACCTTCGCTACTTCTGCTCTCTGGACGGTGCTGAACAGCGTTAGGAACATGCCTGTGAAAGACGTTGGCTTCTAAAACAAATTGCGATAAGTCCCGAATGAGGGGGACTGGGGTGCGGGTGTTATCTGTAATTTTTGTGATGTTGAAATTATTTAAAAGAATAGTCAAAGAGGCAACTCAACATGAAATTTAAAGATTGGGCTCAGTGAAAGTCTGGGGTCCCTCAGCTGTCCTTGAGGAAGGTGGGGACTCTGGATGCCAAGCACTTTGCCAGTGGCATCGGTTGTTCCTGACCTCAAATACAGGCACATTGAGGCAGCATGCTCTTGTCACATCTAAATGATCTGAAAAGTTTTGTTCCTATCAGGTCACTGGTTACTTGGGAACATGCAAAAGGAAGGACATGGCTCTCTAGCCTTACACAGAATTAGGAACCACTGAGTACTTCTGCTTACTCCAAAAGCTCAAGAACTCTTAAACATAGCAGGCTCATAAGGGCAGTATTATTTGAACAGCTGGAAAAATAGTTCCCTCTAATTTTTTTTCTTTCTTTTCTATATATATATAAATTTTTTTCTTACATTAGCTTTCAATCAAACTTTAGCTTTAATGTCAGCTAGGGTAAGAAAAGTGGTAGTTTACCCTTATGGAGGGAGAGATATGTGCTTTTTGGAGTATATGTTTTGCATGTCTTTATTGATAGTCTCTCTTACACACCTACAATAATCATTAAGGAAAGACTTGAAGTCCTATTCTGTAACAACGTTTATTAGCTAAATAGGTAAAGAAGCAATGTAGCATACCTTGCATTTGTTAGACATGTATGAACAATTTTTAAAAACTAATGTTTCTAGATATTAGTGCTTAGTAACATGATAACTGAACTTATCACATTGTGTTTGTAAGATACTACATTTTTCACATTGCACTTGTCATTCACACCTATGGAGTATGTTTATCTGACAATAGGAGGTTATTAAAACTAATTGAGAAAGGGAGAAGGCTATACTTGTTTTTATTTAGAGCAATTCCAAAGTTAGATTGAAGCTGAAATCTTACTCTCTTTACAGCATGACTATAATACATAGTAATAAGCATGTAGTGCCAGTTAAATTACTGTATTGTAAAATACATAAATCCCTCTAATTTTCTTGCGATCATGCAAAAAAAAATAGATTTGTCAGAGTAAAGTGAAGCTCAAGAGACAGGTAATGCAGTGGACAATGAGCTATCAGAGAGAGCCATTCTAGAGTTTCATTTCACGCTTTAAAACACGTTAAGATCCTTAGAACACATAATCTACAGTCAGAAAGAGTGTTTCTCTTATTGCAATTATTGCTGATTTTTCTTTACCTATTGTGGTATGAAAACCACAGACAAGTAGAAAAACCACCGGATTCCCCTTTCTTTACAACTGAAGGGTATGGCTCTACAAGAAGTAATTTCCCGTGGCACAAGAGAGATAATAGTAGCTAATATCTATGTTATTATCATCACAAGACAGGTTATGAGATATGCATAAGGTACTGAAAGCTTTTTTCATGTTGTAGCCTGAAAATTTTCTGGTACAGAAACAACACGGCTTAGGATTTTTTCCTTCTCTGTGATGATCACTGCTAGCAAAAATGGAACTTTGATCCTGTAAAAGAGTTTGTATTTCTACATTTCTGTTGGTATATTTTGGAGGGATCTGTTCCACGAAGAGAAACTAATGGCAACACACAGCCTTTAAAGCTATGCAGTATATTGAAGATACTGAACTGTACAGTACAGTTGGCTTCTTTGCAATGACCATGCTGTGCAACTTCTTTTCTAAAATTTCTGAGTGATACTTTTAATTATGAAGATTAAATACACTTCTACACTTGCATTATAAAGCAAACCACAATTGTTTTTTAGCTTCCTAGTAGCAAATTAAAAAAAAAACCTCATAACTCACATGAGTGTAAAGGAGATATAGGAAGTGTACTTGTGGCTTCCTTTTCAAACAGAAGCATATGGGTAACCTTTACATAGAGGACCCACAATTCATATTATCTGGTAGTATGTTTCTTAGAGTAGAGACTACCTTGTCCTTCAGAGAGGAATATGAAGAACTTCAAAACAGAGAGGTACCTAATCTGCTGTTCACAAATAGCAGTTCTTCCAAGCCACTCACAAACAGAAGCTCCCTCATGCTCTTTTATAGGCAATTAACCTAACTTAAGATGGCAGTGAAGTGATTGTTACAATCAAATAATTTTCAGTAAACACATCCATTTTTCAGGCATGTACACTAGAATGTGAAGGAAAACTGCCTTCTGCCAAAGCCTGGGAGACCTGCAAGGAGCTCTTGCAACTAGCAAAGCTGGATCTTTCTGAGGATGGCAACATTTCTCCAGGAGACAAGAAAGAGATGGATGAGAACCATTTGCTTGCGAAGAAGTATGGAGGCTTCATGAAAAGATACGGGGGATTCATGAAGAAAATGGATGAGCTCTATCGGGCAGAACCAGAGGATGAAGCTAATGGAGGAGAAATCCTGGCTAAGAGGTATGGAGGATTTATGAAGAAAGACTCAGATGATGATGCCCTTGCCAACTCCTCTGATCTGCTGAAGGAGCTTCTGGGAACAGGCGATAACCCTGAAGCGGTGCACTATCGAGAGATAAATGAAAACGACGGTGATGTCAGCAAAAGATATGGAGGCTTCATGAGAAGCATAAAACGCAGCCCTGAATTGGAAGATGAGGCCAAAGAGCTGCAAAAGAGATACGGTGGCTTCATGAGAAGAGTGGGCAGACCAGAGTGGTGGCTGGATTACCAGAAACGATATGGTGGGTTTCTTAAGCGGTTTGCCGACTCCATTCTCCCTTCAGAAGAAGATGGGGAAACTTATTCCAAAGAAGTCCCAGAGATGGAAAAGAGATATGGTGGTTTTATGAGATTTTAATACCTTTCCCTTTATCCCTTTTGTCCTAAATGAGAAAGACTGCCTTATTTGTCATAACTTATTGTAATGTGTTGCTTGTACTGTACAGTTTTTTACCGTCCTTGGTTAATGATGCAAACTGCAATTTGTTGTTTCAGGTTCTGTGTTCTTTCAAGTCAAATAACTAATTTCTGGTTTAGTCAAGTTTCAATCTGTGTTGTAGTTTCCATGCTAGAACTATTTTGATTACTGTATTCGTTTTGTTTAAAGAGGAACTACATCTACAGTAGAGTTGCTTAACTGTACATACAATAAATTCTCATCCTAACTGCAAAAATTCTGAAGTGCTATTTTATTTTCTCTCAGTCATTTAATCAAATACCATCTCAATTTTTCTTTAAGCCATCAGAGCAATGCCAACCTTTTTTTTTTCTTTAATTACAGAATTTCTAGTACATACACAACCACTGAAACTTTTTGTCTTTAGTTATCCCAGTTTCTTGGAACACCAGAATAATAAATAAGCTCTAAAGCAAATATAACTGTATTTGCTCTAGCTGCTTGTATTTTCATCAGTTAAAAGAATAAATATTTGAAGCCTAAATTTATAATTCATAGTGTTCAACCAATTGACAAAAAGAAGTCACACACACAAGTGTGTTTAAGCACTAAAATAATTTCTCCAGTGTACAACACAGTGGCATATTTGATTAGTTACATCTTTTACATATATCCAATATAGGATTGTACGCTTGGCCTTAAAATAATAAACACTAATTTAAAAAGTGGTAAGATAGTTTGTGCAAAATAAACATGACTTAAAACTGCATAAAAATACCTGATTTTTCAGGGCACCTGACTAATGGTTTTCTAGGGAATACCTTTGTGTTTGATTCCTTAGCTGCTGTAAATCACTTCAGCACAACTCAAATATAGGAACTGCTTGTTCAAACAAAGGCAGTATAAGTAAATCTGAAAACAGAGAAGCCAACACTAACACTGTAGATCCTTTGGCATTTACATAGGTGGCACTTACATCAAAGGCCAGATCCCACCCCATTGTACAATTCTTACATAATTTTGACTGTCCTCCTCTATTCCTAGTCTGTGAGCACTTTCCCCTCACCTACTACTACTAGTTACTGGTCACTTGCCACCTAAATTAACATGATGAAAATTGCCTTGACCATGGCACTGCGTTAAACCTTCCATGACTCTGCATTCAGTGTCTGTATTTCAGTTTTGCACAGCACCACCTAGTTACACAAAGGGCAAATTAATGGTCTGACTTTTCTTTAATTTCAAGGCAATGGGATTGTCTAGGTATTCATGACTTTTAAAAATTAAGATGTATTTCCAAATGCACTTGAAAGCCTCATCACATACAATTAGTTATGATGATTTTAGGCTTGACCCTTAAAGGATGATACAGGTGGTCTGAAGCAGTCAAAATCCTGCTGAAGGCTTTCTAAAGCATAAGGGCACTCCTTTTCCTTCAATAAAAAACAGGGCATCTATTTTCCTCTTCCCACTGTACAGAATTGATATTACATTTTAAAAGCCAGAAAATACAGGTGCCTGTAGAAGCTCCATGGCCTCTTCACAATGCAGTTGTGCCCCCAATTACCTTTCCATAGAGTTCTTCAAGATGCCACCAGTCACAGGAAAAGTCTTCCCATTCTTTCCTGCATGGCACCTGCCCATAGGGGCTGGAGGAAACACAATCAGCTCAGTGGTTTCATCCACAAGAGCCTTGGGTTGTGCACACTCTGGAGCACAAAGCCACACATGGGATGCAGGTATCAGCAACAGGCTTGCTTTAAACGTACACTTCAGTAAGAACTACAATGGCACCCTTAATCTTTCACTTCAACATTTATTCAGTTTTTTTCCCTCAAAAGTTACTTGTAATTTGCCAAAGACGACCCTTGCTGGCCTTCAGACTAAAACAAGCATTGGTGTACTTGATGATGCAAACAGTTTACCAGTTGTTACATCCTTCACAGTTAACAGAAACTTTGTAATTTAACAAGCAGTGAAACTCCCAAATCTCAAGAGCTGTAGTATATGAAGAATGAAGTGTTTAGATCCACTAAACCTTTAAATTTGTATCAATTTGACACCATCTTTGTTGCCTTTTGAGCCCTAAAATCAAGAGCCAAACAAAATTAGGTGATAAAATGTGGTTGCTGTTTTAATGAAGTTCCTTCCAGGTGCACAACACACCAAAAGACATGCTGCATATATGCTGAAGATGCACACGTGATACAGAACACGCATAATTTTACAAGTTTAGCAAATTAGCATAATTTACAATTAGAAACACAGGTGATAGTCATTCCTCCTCCTGGTTCGAGCCCATCTGAAGTCCCCCTTCCTTGCTATGTTGTTTATGGGAAAGTGTCTTGGGAAGGTGTCTTCACCTTGATTCCCATAAGAAGCAAGATTAGAACAGGCCCTCAGGAATTTGTCTAATAGGAAAAGTACTGAAGTTAGGAAACTGTATAACTATATAATAACAGTCTACAGAGCTACAAATATATTTGAAGAATATATAAAAGCAAAAATCATTTTTGCATCATCTTTCATGGCATACTCCTGGAAAAGCTGGCAGCCCACATCTCGGACGGTTGCACTCTTCACTGGGTTAAGAACTGTGTAGATGGCCAGACTCAGAGACTAGTAGTGAATGGTACTGCATCCAGTTGGTATCTGGTCACTAGTGGTGTTCCCCAGGGACCAGGGTTGTGCCCAGTCCTGTTTAATATCTTCATTGATGATCTGGATGAGGGGATTGAGGCTACCATTAGCAAATTCATGGACAACACCAAGATGGGTGTGAGTATCGATCTGCTGGAGGGTAGGAGGGCTCTGCAGAGGGACCAGGACAGGCTGGATAATGGACTGAATCCAACAATATGAGGTTTAAAAAGACCAAGTGCTGGGTCCTGCACTTTGGCCACAACAACCCCCTGCAGTGTTACAGGCAGGGGACAGAGCGGCTGCCAGCAGCCTGATGGAAAAGGACCTGGAGACTCTGATTGACAGCTACTGAACATGAACCAGCTGTTTGCCCAAGGCAGCCAAAGGCATCCTGTCCTGCATCAGGAAGACTGTGGCCAGCAGGACCAGGGCAGTGATTGTCCCTTTGTTCTCAGCACCGGTGAGGCCACACCTCCAGTCCTGTGTTCAGTTCTGAGCTGCTCAATTCAGGAAGGACATTGAGGTGCTGGAGTGAATCCAGAGAAGGATAAGGAAGATGGTGAAAAGTCCAGAGTACAAATCTGATGAGCATCTGAGGGAGCTAGGATTGTTTAGCCTGAAGAAAAGGAGTCTCAGGGGAAACTTTATTGCTCTCTACAACTTCCTGAAAGAAGGTTATAGCCAGGTTGGATTCAGCCTCTTCTCCCAGGCAGCCAGCAACAGAATATAGTCTTGAGCTGCACCAGGGGAGGTTTATGTTGGATGTTAGGAAGAATTTCTTCACAGAAAGGGTAATTAGACATTAGAATGGGCTGCCCAGGAAGCTGGGGGAGTCACCATCCCTGGAGGCGTTTAAGGAAAGATTGAACATGCCACTCAGTGCCCTTTATTTGAGCAGGGTGGTGTTCAGTCATAGGCTGGACTCAAAGATCTCAGAGGTCTGTTACAGCCTAATTAATTCTGTGATTCTGTGAATTAAACAAAAGTACTTGGTACAAACATCTATGTTTGGGATATATATGCATGCAACCCAAAACTGGAGTAAGGAGCTCATCCAAAGGAGAGTAAGTTTCTTCTAAGGCTGAACAGGCAAGAGGCAATGTACATGGAAGGGGGACGCAACTTTGATTCTCGGAATGAAAATAACAAAGCTCAATAGTCCCCATTCCTTCCATTATAATTGAAAATATCTCCAGTCAGACACTTTCTTGCTTTAATAATTACAATCTTAAAAATGTGAAATTAGAATAAAATCTAATTTCTTCAGTTGATGTGGAATTTCTTATTTTATGACTTTCAGTTATGCCATCATTCAGGCGCTCTTTAACTCTAAAGCGTTCTGACATTTCCAGTAATTAATATTTCAGATTAAATCAGCTCAAAATGTGCCAGTGAATCAATCAAAGTTTCCTGAATCACAAAGCAAAACTAAGGTTGAAGATAGGACCTACTGAAAAAAGGCATCTCACTCTTCGTCCAAGTTCTGAAAGGCTCTATTAATTTTCCTCCTAAAATACATTCCTAGAATTGTCATTTCATCAGAAGATTATTGAAATACCTGTATTGCTTCATATAAATAAAAGCAGAAAGGAGGAAAACCTCATGTCTAGAAAGAAAATTAATTTCAAGAGTATTCTGAAAAAAGAAATGTCATTCTGAGACCAAAAACAGGATTGTACATTTACTTTTCCTGGTTTTTATCATTGTTCCAGAATAGAATCATTGGTCTGAATACTGAGTAAGTATAAAAAAAATAAAAATAATATGAACAATATATGCTGGAAAGGTCCAGACCAGTCAAAGGGATTAATGTCTCTGCATTAGGAACAAAAGGATAGTCTAAATGAGGTTAGACAAGGATAAGTTGGACTTTTTAATAGGAACTAATTACAGGAAGGAACAACAACAAAAATATGTATTTCCTGAACTAAATGGAGTTCACATACAGGAGAGAGCCAGAAGCTGATGAATACAATGATTTCTGAATACCAAACTGCTTGCAGCTGAAGCTCTGCCTGAAAACCTAATCTTAAGTCTTGGGATAATGAGCAAAGGCCATGAATCTATTCCCACATTTCAGATAAAATTGGCATATTCTGTGAGCTGAAATATGCAGAGCATAACTTGGAATTTCCTGGTTCGTTTTTTTTTCTGGTAAATTAAAATGTAGTATGATATATAATAAATATAAATAACTACAAGATTATTATTACAATCATTATTTTGTAATTATTTCTAAATACTTACAATAACTTACTTTATAATTGTTTATAACTATATCATAAATACAAGTAATTATAACATCTAATGTTGTTAGCTGTTTCAGATAATGTTTCCCAAGATAGAATATATGGAACAGAAACATGTTCTAATTTAATATACTGAAATAAGTATTATTATACTCTGTTCAACAGAGACTCTAAATATGCACTGGCACATTTTAATTCTGAAGGGAACATAATTAAAAAGAACCTACCTTTTTGGTTCATGTTGTATAAGGGCCTGTCTGTTATTAAGGGTGGTTTTGGAGGCCTACATGTAAGGTAAAATGACAAATTCATAGCACAGCTCTATAATTTATGTATACATCTCAGTGCCTCAGAAAGTCTTCCTTACAGCTTTCTTCCTCGAGCACTAGAGAGCTCAGCTGGACACAAAAAAACAAAATTCCTTTTTATATCAACAGGAACCATGATAGAATTTTCAACTTAAAAAGCAAATGAATAGTTAAATTCTCTGACTCTGGATTGCTGTGAGAATGAAGAAATTCCTGGTACAGTTAGATGGCCCTGAAACCCATGACACCCTGAAGAGTGTGCTGTATTTCTGGTCTTTTAAAGCACTGAAGAGTGATCTGAAAAGTCACACAGAGAACAGTGTAACCACTTCCCTATCAGAGTCATAAAGCTTCCATCCTTCAGTTCCCTACAAGATGAGAGATTCAAGCATCACCGATGAGGCTCCTATACATGACTAAACTTTGCAGTCTGGTGTCTTTCTCCTACAGCAGATGCTTTGCCAGTGCACAGACCTCATCTCTTCCACTCCCTTTGCAATCCTACTACCTCTTGTAGAAATCCCCTTGTCAGCCTCCACTCAGAGCCTTGGATTTAATTTCGTCACCCATCACACTGAGGTTTGCTTTCTGACTCAAACCACAAAAGACAAGTTTAATTGGAGAGTGACTGAGACCTTCAGTTGCAACTCCTAGCTGTGGAGTTTAGGTGGCTGTTCTTAGATTTTTTGCTTTTAATATTTTGATCATAATTCTTTGCTCCTCACAGCATTAAAAATAGTTCTGTGTGTCAACAGGACTACACTTGTTACATGAAACCTGTATCATACCTGTATTTCATACTATCATGACTGTATTGCAGTTATAGACCACTGTTCCATCCACCTGAGAAGGATAAGGAGCTATCATGAACATAGCTGTAAGCAAGGAACAGGGCAGCAAAGCCAGCTGTAAATCATTAATCCAAGCATTCAATTACTAATCCCATCTGCCTCATTTAAAGCATTTAAACTGACAGTTGCATATCCAATTAACTGTTGATATAGAAAATGAAAATGCTTAGGGGTATTTGACAGACAAATCTTTACTGGCTCAGCAGGGATTTAGACTGAATTTGTTTAATTAGATTGTGACTTTACCTAAATTGATCATTTACTGTAATCCTTGCTGAAACCATGGAATGAAATCTCTCAAGGTTAAATAGTCATCACGAAAGCACATCACTCTGCTAAAAGATTAGTTAAAAGCTCTGTGCTACGCTGTACTGTTTCCTCAAGGAGGCTGACATTTCCTTGTACACAGATCATGAGTGCTAAACCTTTTCATAGCTTTCCATGTCTGTCAGGACATGCATGAACTTTGCCTCTAGTCTTTCTGGCAATATTCTGCTTTTCAACACAGTCCTCCCCAGCCTATGTGACTGTTTACAAGAGACCCTGTATTTTCATACTTTTTAAATGTTTGCACTGTTTAAATATATGCATTGACGTGCACTCCAATTGCAATGAGATCTGTGTGCATACATCTGATCAGACCTCATCACAATTCCAATCCATATAAAACTACAGGATACCAAGTTAGGAAAACCACTCCTAGAGTCCTGTGAGAATCTGCATCTTAACTTTTAGACTTAATGTCCTGGAAAATAGTCTAAAGCACTTATTCAGGCAACACTTTTTTTTTTTAAACAGGAAACAGTGGCTGCAACGGCACAAATGATAGGCAATTTTCTCTCATAAAAGCAGTTGAAGCAGATAACCCACATAAGCCTCTCCTAGTACATATATAAACCAGCGTTCTTCAATTATGACCTGCAGCATAAATGGGTTTTACAGTGCGACTTTCACATTTCTCTACATTTTCATCTCTGCAAATAACTAGCTGACAAGGGCTAAAATTTCAACTGCACCACATTTCTCCATCTAGAAAAATATTATGTGGAATAATACCTTTTTTATTTTAATTTTTGTTAGTACAGCATAGCTGTCATGCTATGACAGCAAATGACACAATGTGACAAAGTCATTCTCAGAACATGATTAACTCATTCTTTGCCCATCATCCAGAAAAAAAAGAAAGCTGTCAGCTTCCATCTGAACAGAAGCAGTGGAAATTAATCAAAGCAAAGAACTGCTATGGGAGTCAGTGCATGCTTAAACTCTGCTAACCAAACTGTTGATCAGCAGGCTGAAGACAGGGAATGTGTTTCACTCCCAGGTATCCAGCATACTGAATTTCTCTGTAATAACTGAGACAAAAATCTGAAATTAGGTTCTCAGGCTAGACTAATAGATTCTCCCTCTTGATTCTTCAGAGATCCTTTAGAGTCAAGGAATTTCACCACCACTGCATAAAATGAATCTATTCACAGCATCATGATCATTCAGAACATGTGGGATCTGCAAATGCCTTTTAAACTTACCAGCTTCGCTCAGCTTCACTTTGGTACCCAGCACCAATCCTTGCAGACCCTCAACAGGATATGGTTACCAAAAAGGTGGCATCATGACAACAAATCTGCTCTACCTTCTTTGTGTAAGTGGGGATACTGTCATCATTCAGTTTCTTGGTATCTTAATGAGAAGAGTAATTTAATCACTAGATTACCTTAACCTAAGGCAAAATAAATAGGCATAGCAGTAGGCAAAGATAAATTCTTAGAGGAAATCCTTTCCTGAATAATATGCCTCACTACCAAAAACATCTTCCCCTCCAATTCTTGCACTGCTTTGAGGTCTTTTGTGGTTTCCTGGCACTGTTAGGGTACTCCAGCTGTTCTGGTCTCGTGGTTGCATTTCTTCCTGGCATCATTATTCTCTGGCTAGTGATTTTCTGACTATTTGATTATTCAAGTTCAGCAGATGCATTGAGTCACACCTTGAGGAAGCTTCAGCTATTATAAAACAGCAAGTTTTCAGCCCAGGTACCCAGACATCCATGAGTACATCCCCTTTGCCTTCTGCTTTGTACTGTTGGAGTTTAAGGTCCCTAATCCAATACAATCCCTGATCTCAGAAAGTGGTGTCAGCAAAGGGATCCTTCCTGAGCAGGAATACCATTTTTCCTTCCCCTTATTATTAGGTTGCACATCACTACAGTCACTGCCTGATCACGATGATGTGCTGAGGCCTGAGCAGCAGGCCTCAGCCAGGCCTCAGCCAGAGCTGGCTTACAAGATGGGTCCTGGGCACTGTGTGACTAACACCAGCAGTATTATTTAGCTAAAAATAAATTACAAAGACACTTATGCTAGGTCTTTTTAATCTTGTGTAGTTATCTGCAAGAAATGTATCATTTTAAGAAACTTTCCCAACTGATGTGAACACAGGCTTGTTTGTAGGGTATTTTAGGGGAAAACCCTCCCAGCCAATGCCTGGGCTCTGGCCAAGCCCTGGCCGTGGCTGCTCGGGAAGCGTGCTATCAGATTCAGGAGTTTCTGTGCTAAAAATATCATCAAGTCACTTCAACTTGCTGATTTGGCCCTATAAAAGCAGCACCCGCTTTCAGGGCAAATTTGGAGACCTCACCTATGGGTGGACGCACTGTGTAGGATTTTCTCAATTGCCAGGAAGGATTCTCCAGGTCCTCCCTGCAAAACAGTGCTCCCCTGTGGCTGTGGACTCTAGATGATGGTAAAGTATTTAGGCAATTGGTGATGTATCTTTCTCAATCACTATCTTTCGTCTCCTGTAGTAATGATAAGGTGTATTACCTTGCTTATTTTTGCTTGTTGCTAAAGCCAAGCACGTAGTTTCATTGAATGTATCATTTTATTGTTGTGTTGCCTTAATATTCATAGTAGAATAAGACCATTCTTTCCATTGGTGTCTGTGCCCTTTAAATCGCCCCGTCAATTGGCAGAGCACGCTGTTAGGCTCTACAGCTGCACAGTGACACTGAATACTATTTGGTGAGGCTAAAAGAGATCAGGTAACACATTTCTGTAGTCCTCAGCACTACCACCACCTAAATAAGAACTCATTTTTCCAGTACACAAGAAAAAATGTAAATTATTTATGAGTATATACAAGTGTCATTATACCTACATGTAAATAAACAACCCATCGTAGTAAATAGCCTAAATACTTGTCATTCAAGTTGAAAAGCGTTAAAGGGGTTATTTCAGCCTTTCAATTAATTGGGAGGAAGGGAATACCATTGGACAGGAAGAACTGGTCAGACTACATACAAAACAACTTCATATGTCTGACTAACTTACAGAAGACATCATTCTCTTCCCTTGCTTCTTTTGGGGAATATGATATTCCTGGGAAACAAAGCTAGTTTGCCACATACAAGGCAAAACTTTATAGTTTTGTCTTCTGCTCATTTGTCTAAAATTGTCTCCAAGATACCTGTTCCTTTCTGGTGAGGAGCAGAGTCCTCCAGCAGCTTTTCCCAAATGCCACACATTTCTAGTGATGTGAGGTTCTGCAGCTTAAATTCTTCAGTGTCTTTAGACACAGTAATGACAGGCTCAATGCTTTGTACCCTCTTTCTAGAGAATGGTACCATCAGCTGTGTGTTTTCATTGGAATGAGGCAGCAGACAAGCACTGGTGCCCTTACACCAGATATGACTGCACTTTCACAGATACCACACCTGGATACTGCCAGGTCACAAAGCTGGAGCTGACAAGGCACATACTCCAAGCACTTTCCCAGTCACGGGGCGGAGTTGCCCTTTGACTGACATTGTAATTACCAATTGGCAGAACATTAAACATCTGCAGGGTTAGATGTGGATGCAGATAAGCAACATCTTTGAAGATGGATATGGCATGCACAGGCCTGCAGAGGGATCCCTGCATATCTACACAGCTGTAGAGCTGCAGTTTCTCTGTAGGCTCAGTGTAGGATTAAATTCATTAGCTAAGGATTTTCTTTACAGTATTGAACATTTTTCTTATGTGCCTATGAGAAGTCCAAACCCTCCCATAGCTGCAGTAGCATATAGCTATCTCCTGGATCATGCCCCAGCAGAATACAACACCTATCTGATATAGCAACTACTAATTTTCAGTTCAATGAAGATTAAATTAGTTTGGCTGACTGTGTCCTGAAGTATATTGAACCAATTAGAAGGAAAAAAAATAAATATAAGAAAGGAGGTCCTCTGTTCTCCCTACTATTCCTTGGAAAGCAAGAAACTCATGCTTTGATTCAGGATACAAGATCAAAGTTTCGTGAGCTGGAACTCCTTTTCTTCTTCATTTATAGAGTATACGGTCACTTCCTCCATATCTCTCCTCAACTTCATCTTGAGGAAGGACAATAGGTTCACTGCAGAGTGCATTGCCTCATGGTGGTCCATTGTAGTCCTGAGTTTTGGCCAAAGCTGTTAGAAAGAATATGCATAGATACCAGGGATACATTAAATTTGTGCTGAGGATTTTGTTTCCTTCTGATGAATTAATAAAACTACTACTTTTATTTCATTTAACATAAATCAGAGCTATCTGGTGGGATTTCAGGCTGATGCCTTTGACCTCTATGTATCAGAAGCATGTTTTGAAATATTTAGGAAATAAGTGGAGTTTCTTTCTGCCCTTCTGAAAGTTAAAATTATTAAAACTGGACAGTTTAAATTATTTACACTGGGAGTGTTGCATATACTGTGTAGTAAGGGATTCCCACTTTTCATCTTGTATTCTGTCAATTACAAGACTAAATTCACTATTGTAAACAGACACTATATACTTCTATTTTGGGTCCTTATAAACATGGACATTTTATTTTAATAATATCAAATAATTAACTTCAACAAATACTAGTGACCTACAGAGAACTGATTTCCTCACCAGTCTACACCACTGTTAAATAGTTCACCTTTTGGGGAATTGTGTATATTTGTGGGGTTTTTTTGTTTCCCCAAATATATGAATGAAAATTGCCATATGATCGGAACAACTACATTAACTGTTAGCACTGATATGATACCAAACCATTTTGATTGTCAAATAAAATTCTTCCACAAAAGTCAGCAGAGACCTAAAGAACTGTCAGACTCTGCAGACACGGGTTTTGTCGGAAAATGTTAATTTATCAAAGCATATTTTTGTCACATCTGTTTGCAGCATATGAATGGCTTATATTAAATTTTAAAAAGAAAAACATAAGCCATTCAGCTGGCCAGTAAGATAATTATTCATCAAGCACTTTAATAAAGTAATCTCATTCTACTAAATCCATATTTTTCTTTTAGGCAGTAGAGTTTTAAGTTTCACATGCTGATAATACACTAATATCTTTTTAATATATTGATAAATACTTAATTACTATTTATTAAAAGCAGTGGGATATAATAATTACTAGTAATTAATAACATATACTTAAAGCACCTATTGCAGCTCAGCAATGAAGATACTTTTCAACACCATTCACTTCGGCACCTTGCAAGTAATCATCTTCACATTTTTATTAACAAAAAGTATTGGTCAATGTGTAATCCACCAGAAATATTCAAAAGGTCCAGCTGGCTTGAGGACAAGGGGTAATTCTCTAACCCTAATCTTTATTACCAATCAGAAGGCCGGTAAAATAAATTTTACTTACATTTACTATGCATGGCCTATAGCAGTTGAGACAATTTCATGTATCACAACAAGCATGTACTCACTGAAATACTGTCATCTTTATCACCTTGACAATTGCAATTGTGCCAGGGTATTTACACGGTGGGAAAACCTCAGCCAGATCCCTCACTATCTGGGTAGATTTTAGCATACATGTTCGACTTATTCTTAAGCACACAAAAAAAGGATAGTGAATTATTGTAATAGATTTTCTTGATAGACTTGATAGGATTAATTTGATATGCCTCTGTCCTAGTTTTTGCTAGGATAGACCTAATTTCCTTCACAGTGGCTAGTATGAGACTGTGTTTTGGACTTGTGCAGAACACAGAGTTGATAATGTAGAGATGGTTTTGTTACTGCTTGGCAGGGCTTACACAGAGCCAAGACCTTTTCTGCTTCTCCTACTGCCATGTTGGCAAGGGAGATGGGAGTGAATGGCAGGTTGGGTGGAGACACAGCCAGGACAGTGACCTCAACTGACCAAGGGGAAATTCCAGACCATATGGCATCATGTCCAATATATAATATGGGGGGGATAAAGGAGGAAAGGGACCTTTGGAGTGGTGGTGTTTTTCTTCCCAAGTAACCATTACACATGATGGGGCCCTGCTCTCCTGGAAATGGCTGAACATGTGCCTGCCCACGGAGCAGTGAATTAATTCCTTGTTTTACTTTGCTGGTGTGTGCAGCTTTTGCTTTCCCTGTAAACTGTCTCTATCTCACAAGTTTTCTAGTTTTTGCACTCCCAGTTCTCTCCCTGATCCCACTGGTGGGGAGTGAGTGAGCAGCTGTGTGGCGCTTGGCTCCTAGCTGAGGTTAAACCGCAACAGCCTGCTATGACACTTCTTAACTTCAAATAGCATAGAGTGTATACAAATTGCAGAAAGGTGAATAAAGATGTTGGTGAATTGCCATTTGCAGGCATTCTTAGTTGTGTGGTTACCCCTGCTCTTGATATTGTTAGTGATATACTTTTAATTTTAAATTGATTTATTTGTGCTTTTGTCCTGTTTCCTATGTTTAATAGATTTTTTCTGATTAAAAAAAATGCCAGACATGTGAAGGTGAGTTACTGAAACATCAATGATAAAAATACCACTCACAGAACTGTTTATGTGGCTTCTCTTCCTGCAGCAGTTTTATTTGGGTTTTTTTTTTCAGTGCAGTCAATGATGAGGAGAATTTCGTTATTGTGTTTTTACTGTCACTTAGGAAATGGAGGAATGGCAGAAATTCAAAGTCAAGAAAAAGATAAATTTGGGGCTAGAGACTACTTACAGTGCATACATCAGTCAGGAGAATACCATTCTCTTTGACAACAAAATTCAGTGTTTTGAAACACTGAGAAAAACTGAGACAAAAAGCCACACAAATACTTAACTTCAAAAAGCTACACAGTTCTCTAAAGGAATCATCAAATCTAGCTGGCAGTGAACAGAATGCAAGCTCTCCTAAATCACTGTGTGTCCCCAAAGACCCTTGTCACTTCCCACATCCACTCTTTACCTAAAGACAGCAATGAGCTGTAACATTACACAGCACACAGAAGCATCTAATTTAGGTATATAAATTATTAATCATCATTCTCATTTTCATTACTTATACAATGATAGCTGGTTGCTCCTTTGGTCATTTCTGCAAAAGAGCAGGGAAGTTACGTGTTTCCATACCTGCATAAGCAC
>VZRM01007377.1:399849-442784 GCA_013397955.1 Grantiella picta | reverse complement strand
TTTGCCAAACAAATGAACTTTAGGAAAGAGACCCAAGAGGGAAAGTTTAATCCCAGACTCTACAACTTCATGTGCACATGGAAATAAGTTAATGTCCTTAGCTGTGTAGACATGGTACTTCATAGGGTGATTCAAGAAGATGTCTTTCTCTTCAAGAAGGACCGGGAGCTGCTGGAGAGGATCCTGCGGAGTGCACAGAGGGGATTTGGGCTCTGGAGCATCTCTCTGGTGAGGAGACACTGCGGCAGTGGGCCGGGTTAGTCTGGAGAAGGGAAGGCTGAGAGGACAGCTCAGCAATCCATGTAAACATCTCCAAGGGGTGTCTGAGGATGGTGCCAGACCCTCCTCAGTGGTGCCCAGCAATAGGATGAGGAGCAATGGCCATAAACTAAAAGAAACCACAAAAAGTTTCACTTCAGCGTGAGGAAGAACCCCGAGATGAGCTGCCTTGGTTAGGCCATGGTGCTAACAATGCCACAGTTGTGGGTTTGATCTCTTCATGGGTTATTCACCTAAGAGTTGGACCCAATGATCCTTGCAGGTCCCTTCCAGCTCAGAATATTCTGTGATAAACGTCCCATGGAGGGTGGCAGAGCTCTGGAACAGGTGCCCAGGGAGGGCAGGGAGTCTCTCTGGAGACATTCCAAACCCACCTGGACATGTTCTGTGTCTCCTGCTCCAGCTGACCCTGCCTTGGGCTGGGGGTTGGATGGGATGATCTCCAGAGGTCCTTCCAGCCCCCCAGCATTTCTGTGATTCTGTAATAATTAGGAGCTCTGTGAGCCTCTTGGTCAAAGTCTCCTGGCAAATAACCCTCGTGCTCAGCTAGGCTCTCCCTGACCAGAAGCTGCAAACTTCTGTGAGAAAAATAAGCTTCTTCCTCCAGACAATGAGGAGATTTTTTATGCTTTAGATTTATACACAGCAATTGTACCTCATTAGTCTGGATTTATGCTACACAGGCCAAACACATAAATAATTGAAACCTTTCAGAGCTGTGTGAGATCCTCGGCTGATTTTAAAAGCAGTTTATTGTGGCATTTCAAGGTGCTGTTTAATCCCAGTCTTCACCAGTGATTTTTCAATTAATCTTTTAATCGCACTATGTATAAAATAGACTAAACCTAGAATTATGTCAGCCTTAATGACTGTGTTATGCAAAATTAATTTCCAGCAGCAGCCCAGGGAACTGTGGACTCCTTAAGGTTTTTGTGAGATTTTGTTGGTCAAATGCCAGGAACTGTAACTAGATAAACCTTATCTTGTATATCAAGAAAACATTAACTGATTTTTGATGAATGAAAACACTTAGGTTTTTTTCTTCTTTTTTTGAATGATTAGCTGCATTTCTAGAGACGTTATTTTTTCTAATATATTGATCACACCATCAGATTATTTTATGGTTGTTTCATACACCTTACTTCCATTTTCAAAATCCAGAGTATTTTTTGTGTGGAACAAATCCTGTGTACAATTCATTCATTAATATCAGAAATATTTTAGAAAACAACAGACTTTAGCCCTGCTTTTCCAGCTGAGAAATACCAATTCCTTATCGTCACATACCCAGCCAGTCCTAATCAGGGAAGAAGCTTATTTTCTTACATCTGGGAACTACTTGGTCCTTAAATTCTTTTTATCCCTAATATTTGTAAAGAACTGCTATAGAAATTACAAACACTGGGTAAATATTTTTGAAGATAATGGAACTGTTTTCTGTAATTTCTGTTTCTAAAGCGTAATGGTATGTATAAGTAACTTCCAACCTGAAAAACTGAATTGGTTCTGCCAAACTCGTGGCAGAAATCATGATTTCTTCCTTCCAGGTTATCTTACAAATTTTTCCTTCTAAATTAATTTTCATAAATTTATACTGCTGCCTGGATTTTTAATAGATCTGTCATATAAAAATATGAAGTAGGTTGTTATACCATTTTATTCATTCTCCTTAAAACCAGGCGCATTTGCATTTGAACTTTCAGATCTTGTTCCCGACATTTGAAGCAGTCTGATTGTGTGGCAGTGGGTTGTATTAATTGCAAATACACCAGACATCTGTTCTCAGAAACTGAATAATTCCTCGTGGCTCATTTTTTCATTTTTGTTTATTAGTGTTTTACATAAAGCCATTATTATTTTTGTGGGGGGGAAAATGGGTGCTGAAATTTATTATTTGCTCATTAAGAAAGGCACCAGACTGATTTCTCTGCGTGAGACCCTGATGTTGGAGAACTGGGAGGCACTGGGTAAAAAACAGCAGTTTATGGGAGGGATATAGCTCTGGTGGCACGTTTGGTGGCTTAGACCCCTGATTTTTGGGCTCATAGGATGAATATTCATTTAGGGATTTACTGCCTTGGTTTTGATGTTTGATGGAACTCCTGGGATGTTTCAGGTCTGGTGTTGTGAGCTGGAGGAATCACTCCTGAGCTCACAGTGGGACTTTTGACTGCAGTGGCTTCACAATTTGTGCCTCAAGATGGAGAACCAGCATTTAAAAAGCCCTAAAATCAGCATTTAAAGGGCATTCAGCCAGTGTTTGAGGTGACATGTGCAGGGGAAGAATGTCTTGAATTAACAAAGTACAGGAGCAGGGGTTGGCAGGTAAATTGTAAAGTATTCTCTGCTTGTCCAATGAAGAATGAGGAAGATGAGGAAGAATCTTTTCCTTTGGGAAAAGGGAACAACAGTAGAGAAAATGGAGAAGGACCTGTGAGAAGTGTCCTCAGCTTTGCGCCCTCCACAGGATTACTGTGCCCAAAGCTCTCAGGTGTGTATTGATATTCCCACAGATTTATATTGTGGAAGATCAGACATCATTTTCATCCTTGAAAAATTCCTGGTGCACTCTAATTTAGAAAAGAAAAAAGAGACAAAATCCATTTCATCTTCTGAAGCAATGCTGGACTGGTGTGGCACTTCCATAAGTGTGACTGGCCACTGGCAAAATCTGTCCTTGAACCTTTGAATAAAATCCTGTGCCAGTTTTTTTTGCTTTATTAAGAGAGTAGGGAATGTCACTGAGGGAGAAGAGCCAGCTCATCCTTAATATGGGGAAAGCATTTAAAGTCCTTCATTTATGTTGACTTTTTATCAGGCACTATTGCAATTAGGTTAGACTAATGAAAGGTAAATTCCAGCTCTTGCATAAAAAAAAAAATCCTTGTAAAGAACCTAATTAGTATGTTTGTTTATTTAGACTCTAATGGCTTAATTGCATCTTATCTTGCTATTTACAAATAGGCATCATTAAAGAATAATGAGCATGTGAGGGAAAATGCAGCCATACCAGCAGCAGATGAGACATAAAAATTAGGGGAAAAAAAAATCTAGTTGAAATTCTCTGTGTTGTTTTTTTTTTTTTTTAACTTTATTTTTAATGCAAAACCTTTTTTTCCCAGCAAATATAAATATGATTTCCGTGCATTGTACTGATTAGTAAGAAGGATCTGTGAGTGGGAGGCCAAGCTTATGGCTGCTTCCATGGCAAGGAGCAGGTGTCTGGCCTTTTGCTGGAAATCTGTAGCTTGGTTACATCTCTGCTTGGATGTTGCCTTATTTCTGAGGTGAATAAAAACCACACACACACTTGTGCTCCTTTTTATAGAAGCTGGGAGGTGCCCACGTTAACTGAAAATAATGTTTTCTTTCTTTTAGCTCTGCATTGCAGAGCATCTGCAGCTCAGATCAGCAGCAAATTCCCTGGAATGTTGAGGGGAAATCTGTAGCTTTGGGAATTTTTCACAAAGTGTTGGAGCTTGGTGTTGTCAGCATACATTTTCCTGATATCAAACTTAAATAAATCTTAAGAAAGAACGTTTGTCAATGCGTTGTTTACATGGCTCATAAAAGGGCTTTTCACTTAATACTAGTTTCAGTGAGGAGGCAAAATTAAAGGGTGGATTTCAAACTCTTTCCTCCAGGCAGAGTTCTGGCATGGTAAATTAATTTTGATGCTTTTCATTTTGTAAACTCATTCGGACCCTGATTCTGACTTACTTGGAAAGGTACTTTCTTCTTTTCCAATTATAATTGGTGTTAAATGGGAACTTTTTTTAGCAGTCTTACAAGAAATTATCTAAGTCATTCTCCCTGATTATTCTGTTTCCCTCTCTCCCTTTCTTGGCATACTGTGTCTGTCAGATGCTCCTTGAGATTTATCTTGGTGATAGACAAAATATTTTTAAAACTGGGATATTTCAAGAAGATTTTTATTTTATGTCTTTGTCAGAAAAGCTGCATAATATTGCAGATTTCAATCAGCTGCCTGTCCTACCTTCTTCTGGGTCTTGCCATTTTAGGAAGCAGGGGATTTATGAATAACTTAACTGTCTGAATTTAGTATACTTTAGTTAAAGGAAGTTAGAAGCACATTGTTATTACACAGCCCAAAACAGAAGCTACAGAGGTATTTAACTTGCAGCTGTTCCATTTGCAGCTCACAGAACTGTGGGGCATATTTTTTCATTCATATTAATTGAATTTTAAAGTGACCTTGTACATGTATTGATTTGAATTAAAATTTTCTACATCAAGGACGAGTTGGCATATATCCTTCAGGCGAAATATTAAAAAGCCAAGTGCTGTCTTAACAGGATATCGACAGGAGAAGTTGAAATCTAATAGGAAAACTTGGCTTAGAAAGGAAATTGTTGCCTTTTTGTCACCATCGAAAGGTATCTTTTCTGTATAAAGAGAGAAATCTCTTCCAGTTGGTACCTGTGGAAATGCAGGGACATTTCAGTGCCCATTAAATAGGGAGCATCTGGATGAGTCTGGACCTCCAGGAGAGACCTGCACTCTTGGAGCTCAGAGCAGAACTATCCAATTACTGATTTACCAAAGCCATTAGTTCTTTATTACCTTCTTTCAGGTGATCTGGAGGGACACAGCTGAATGACTGTAAGTGTCAATTATGTTCCATACATAGACCTTTCCTGAGCATGGACTCCAAGCAGCCAAGTTGAGCAGGGATTGAAATAAAATGGTCTGCTGAAAAACATGATTTGTAAAATCATACTGTGGAGCCGAACAAAAACATTAAGCCCTGGAAATAGTTACAAATCTTTGATTACTGGAGGAAAAAATAGAGGGCATTGCATTTACTGTGTACAATATGGAATGTGCTTTACCCTGGAAATAGCTGTGGAGCATTTTGGCTTCCACATCTAACAGCATCCTCCAGTCTAGTGACAGGCTGCTGTTCATTCTTTATACTACTACCCTCATTCTTTCAGTGCTGGTCAAATGATGAGCTGTAATTTCTCTGAGCTATTCTTTTTCAAAATTCCTGCTTCTGTCAGGCTTAACTAATGATACAGTCCTACAGAAATCAGCTGAAAGTCCCAATCTCTCTTCCAGCCACTGTAAAATTTACACGAATCCCTTGTCAAAGCAAGACTCGTACAAAAGAGGGAAGGGGTTTTTTTTTTGTTTTTTTTCAGTACCAGAGCGCTGTAAGAGCTAATTCAGACAACACAGCACCAACCCAGCCAAAGCTTGGATTCCCAGGGTGTCTGGATGCTCCAAGTACAGGGGGAGTGCAGCAGGAGGACCTTCCTAGGGAGCTCATGGTCTGAGGCACCCAGCTAAGGTTGGGTTGTCTCCTTACACTATGGGAGACAGGAATTTGGAATTTTGATGGTCAGGCAAGTGGGTGGTCAAGGTGCTGTCGTGGACATTTTGCAGGATGTGACATTTCAGTGCTGTGGTGCATTCTGGAAGTGTGGAGTGAACCACTGAAGTCAGATCACCTGGAAGAGGGCAGGGAGCTAATGCAGAAGCATTTGTGCAGGTAAATCCTGTGGGGAGGAGGTTTGAGGCCAGCAGGGAGTTTATTCCAGCAAGCTGGAGTGCCACACACAGGATTTTTCAGCTTGTTACGTTCCACGGATCACTGTGAGGATTTTCAGGAACATCCCACACAGGCTTCAGATCAACCTCAGATTTATTTCTACCTGGCAGCAATGGGAGATGGTATGAATGCACAATGTAAAGAGAAAGAGGAAAGAAGGGAGAGCATCAGCTAAAGGGTGTGAAGGCGATGGGGATAGAAATATTGCACATAAAGCTGGGTCTGGGTGTTTGTAGGGCAGCCTTATCATTCTTCCATTAAGATTTCTTGTTCTTTAAAATGTCTTCTTTTCCTCCTTTTATTTTTATTATGTATGGTTGATGTTGAGTGTGAAGTTATAAATAAGAGTCCGTTCTCTCAGCAGACCAATATCCCACTGAAGTGCCAGTTTTAATAAGGTAGAAAAATAAATTGGAAACTGTTAACTCTAAACATGCTGGCAACTTTTCCCAGGGTTTATTCATTTTCTCCTCTTAGCAGCTATGACAAAACTCTGTGATTCCAGTGAATGATCAGCATCATAGATTAGACACCTCTGGATCATGACTTTGCATTTTTAACTTAGTTAATACAGTGGTAGGTGCTGAAATAACTCTGCCAGTTTCCTGTATGTGCAGATCAACTAGGTCTTGTCAAAGACACTAGATTGAAACGAAAATTCACAGCACCTGAAAGCAAAACATGGTGTTCCCATACATGTTCGTGGTTCCTGGCGTGTGCATGGCTCAGGCCTTGATACAAGTTCCTGTCCTTCAGCTTTTAACATTTTTTATTTAGAAGTTACCCATTCTTCTGACCCACTTTTTATGTTCTTGCACTACTCTGCCTGACAATTCTGCATGAAGGTTGTCATTGCCTTCCCTCCTTGTTTCCCTGTCCTCTCCTTGCTGTGAACAATATGGAATATTGTCCTGCCCTGTCGTTCAGACCCTTCTCTCCTGGAGTTCTCCATGTCCCATGGCAAAGCCTTGTCATCAGGTCTTTCCAGGATTTGTGTCTCTCCTGCTCTGGAGTGATTAAAATCAGCTCAGGCTGGGGCTGCTGGTGTTGGAGCAGGGTGGTGGGTAGGAGTCATTAGCAGAATTACAAAGGAATAACATCCAACAAATCAATGAAGGTGCGTATTGACTGATTGCTTCTGGTGTGGATTTGTCTGCTGAGGTCAGCAGTAAAAACACATTTGTTTTAGTGTGTGTTTATCCATACAGGATGAAATGGTGGAACACTGGCAGAAAATGAGCCACTGCTGGTTGGGAAATATTAAAATGAATTAATTGTTTCTTTTTTATCTCAGTTTCGTGCTTTTGTGGGTGAGGAAAAACTCTCTAATAATCTCTGTATAACAGATTACAAAGACAGAATGCTTGTTAGACACACATCTTAACTGTGTTGAAGTGTAAGTTCATCTTTGAAATGTAAATTGATTTTTAGATTAAAATGCCTTCATTATTGCATTGTTGTCAATAATATAATTTAGGCTTATTTCTGTTGTTATACTCTGACTGACCCTCTGTATTTTCCATTATACTAGTTTTACTCTTTGCACTTTAACACTTTCCAGAAGGAAATGAAACCTTTGAAAATGTAACATTTTTACTTTAAGCTGTAGTTTCCTTTGAAATAATTTTACTTTTTTATTGGACAGAAAATGCTTTCCATTAAACTCATGGCATGCTTTTACAAGCCAGCATTAGGATAGTCCGATTCTTCTTTCAAATTGTTTTTCCCTAAGTGGACTTATACTGGAGAATATCAAATTCATCGAAAATAATCACATTTGCCCATTGTTTTTGACAAGTTATTGAGTTGTGGTGTTAATAAAATGGAAAGAATTGCTTGGCAGTGTCATGTCTGCACACGGGAATTCTGTGAACTCATACATTTTCAGTTGCAAATGAATGTTTGTTTGTTCTGCACTTTATAGTCTCTCTCCTCCTCATAACGCACACTGCTTTTAGATCTTTTATTTTGGTCTCTCTGTAAAATATTGAAAACTGAAATTGCATCAACCTAAGCTGCTAACTCGATGGTCTTACGAATTCAGACACCATCGACTCACCCTCAGCTCATTTTTGTCCTTCTCCTGTCCTTCCCAGGTTACCTTAGGAAAAGTGTTAAAAGTGATCGTGGTGATGAGGAGCCTCTTCATTGACAGGACAATCGTCAAAGGCTACAACGAAAATGTCTACACTGAGGATGGCAAGGTGGGTTGTGGGTTGTGTCCAGCAAAATTCCATTCCATTTGTGCCTGGTGTGGACCTGGCAGGAAACTGGGATCCCACTGAGTACACTGGGAACGTAAAACTGGTGAAAGACTGTGGGTGTTTGCAGGATGTTCCAGTTTAAATTTGTCTTGCTTTGCATGGATTTTGCATCCCCAAATGTCTGACTTCTTTTTAAGCTCTGAAGCCTTTGCTTGAATTTCTGATTTATCACCTCAGACCCCAGTTGCTGTGTTGGTAGTGTCTGCTGAGAGAACATTTTTGCAGTGCACCAGCACATCAACAGCCCAAGGTTCAGTTTTCTCTCTTCTGAGAGCCATTGAGGAATCTTGGGCTGGTTTGGTGCTCAGCCTGATAAACACAGCAGAGAGGATCATTGGTGGGTGCTCCTCAAGAATTCACTTGCCAGCAGCAGCACATCTTGAGCAGCAGCTACTACAGCAAGCGTTCCCTGTTTGCACAAGTGATTTGTTTTGTGAACAGCTCACCCTGCTTGAACCCTGCGATTTCCCTGCCTGCACACACTCCATATGGCTCTCCTCAGCACATCAGGAGATGCTAACAGGACCTGATGGCCTTAGCTCAGCCTGGGTGTCTTTCCAGGGTGGAATGGTCTCTCTTCCCAAGAGAGACATCCACCAGGACTCTCCACTGCCAGCACCAGCACTAAATACCTCCATGTTTCACATGGTCTCTCTGGAGCTTTCTCTTCTGATTATGAAGCCTATTAAAATAAAAAGTTCATTATATTAGGATGAGTATTTGGCACCCATAGGCCATGTTATAATGAGGTGAGACTTCCTTTCCTTTCAGAAGTGATAACTGTGTTTCAGCACACAGAAGCACGTTGTGTGCTGACCCAGAGTTCAGCAGCTCTGAGTCTGAGCCTCTGTTCTCTGGGAAAGGCCAGGAGCTGAGCTGCTGAAGGAAACAGTGCAGCTCTATTTCCCAGGTGAGACATTCTCCCTCAAAGGGCGGAGGATTGGCCCAAGAAGTAGTAAAATAGAAATTGCTTACTTTTGATTTGCCTTTTTCGGCTGTGCAGGTTTAAATACCAGTTTGCCACAGAAGCAGCTGCTCTCTACTCCCTGTGTATTTGCATATAAATACAGAGTCACAGCACCAGCCCCTCTTCACCCCAAGTTCTGTGTGGAAGTGAAATCATGGTCTGCTGAGAGAGCACTGACAGTGTGTGATGGATTCCTGTGTCACACCTCATTTGGGTGTGCTCGTTTTCTCTGATGAATCCAGTTTCCTTTGAAGCTCCCTTGAAATACAATAATGCTATATATGCTGAAAAGCTAAGTAAGGAGTTCCTTTCTGAAACTCAGCAGCTGGCGCTGGGATTCTGTTCAGCTCAAGGTGAACTCTCCTGGGAGCTGCACATTGTTCCTCTGCCATCGTTTGCTGCCAGGGGACAGCAGGACTTGCCAAGGCCAGCTCTGGGCACGGGGCACTAACCTTTGCCTGCTGTCAGTGGGGAGCAGTTCTGCTCCTCCAGGGCCTCGGTGTGAACACCTGGCTTATTTCTTGCTTTAAGCCAGTCTGCAGGGGAGTCTGTTCTCTCCCCATTTAGCTTTGTGTCCAAACCTGGGTTGTGGGACTGTTCTGCGAGGCTGCACCAACCTGTGACCTTTATGTGGCACTTCGTTATTCCAGTGGGCATCCCAGCGATTTTGCAAACCTGAAGGTCTCCGTTTTAGGTATAAATAGGAACATTTCATTTGACTGAAGCAGAATTACAGTTGGAGCCACTTAAATCATGAGCAAATTTGGCTTGGAAGATTAAATAAATGCGTAGCTTGCTAGTTTTGCCAACTGGAGCACATATTGACAAACAGTGAGCTCCTTTTTTTTTGTCACTAATTAACTACTCTGGTAATTGGAGAATAAGAATTAAGACTGTGCTCCCACAATGATTTGCTTTCCTTATTGTGCCTGCTGGGAATGAGCGATTGCAGTCAGTTATGAACAGAGTCCATTGCAATTCCTTCCCTGTCACAACAGATGCTGTTGGGAAGGTACTTCAGTGAGGTTTCTGCACCATTCTGGCTTCTCAGTTGCTAGCCTGATAGCATGAAAAATGCTCTAGCGTTAAGGAGAAACACAGAAAAAAGTAAGAAAAAGATCAGTGAGTATCATCTTTGTTAAATAACAGAAATATGGAGAACCCTCAGGAACACAGTAGGAGGTGATGGTTTTTCCAGTGAGCAGTTTACACAGTCATTGTTGATTTGGGACTTGGCTTATGTATTCCTAGGAAACATTTAATATTTGTAAACAACAGGGAGAAGATGAGCTAGGTGTTAACATACAATATGGCAAAGCTGAAGTGCCTCTTCTCCGTAAGCCACGTTGAAGAAGGGACACTGGATAAGTCATTGTGCTCCTTTGCACGTAAAGAACTGCATGAGGGTCTGTCGAGTCACCCTCCAAACTGCACAAGTTGGAAAGCCCTTTAAGGACAAAAAGTGAAATTCAGTGGGAGACTTTTTCCAAGCAGAGAGGGGTTTGGGGCAAGGCAACGCGTTCAGTGGTATTTAAAACAGGAGAACTGGCCATCACTGGAAGACTGGGGACAGTAAGTGAGACATGGGCTCTGCCCAGAGGAGGCCAGAGATTTCCCCTCTGATCAGGGGAGTCATCATTTATTACTGAAAATACACTGTTTTTTAGCAAATTTTGCATTACTGGGAATAAAAAGGAAGAGACAAGTGCAGACAGCAGAGCTGTTGAGCATCTTTTGGTCCTTCAGTCGGGCAAGCCTAGGAAAAAGCCCCAAATTCGGGTGTTTGTCCTGGCTGGGAGCTGCACAGTGACACACCAGCAGTTCCTAGGAAAGCTGACATGGCATTTTCCAGGTTGCTTTATCCTGCTGAGTGCTCCCTCGTTGTGCTGTGCAGGTTGACAGGTGCTTACGTGAAAGCCTCACGTGGTCTCTGCTGAGGTCTCCTTAAACTGGGTCCTCCCTCTTACGCATTTAAATGCTTTCAAAATTAAGGTGAAAAACCAGTAAAGGGAGTAGGGAGTAAAACAAGACAAGCCATTCTGGGGGTTTATTTTCGAGCTTTGCTTATACAGACAGAATCATTGCATTTCTTAAGTGCTCCGAGTACCTTTCTCGTGAATTATTCACAAACCCTGCAGAATATGTCTTTGCCAAGCTGCCAGCTGCAGAACTTGGACATCTTTGGTGACACTTTGCAAAAACAATAAGTGAGATGTGGCAGGCTCTGACACCTCGTGGGTGCTGGACCTGCTTACAGTTGCTCTTGCTCACCATCCTAACCCTTCATGTCCACCACAGGCTGATGCATTTTAATTACCCTCATGATTTTAGTGGTGGCACAGTGCCACCCTTAATTTCAGACTGTGACATGCTTGTTGTGCATTGGAATTTAACCATGGGTAGTAAGTAATTACGAGTGTTTTCCTGATTTCCTGAATAAATGAAGCGATGCAGCTCACCTTCTCAGGGCAGCTGAGCCTTTTGGTAGCCCTGCTCTGCCAACAAAAAAATCATATTGGGATTTTTGGGCATCATAATACCTTGCTTTTCTTTGGATGCAGAGACCGAGAACCACCTTGACAGGACATGTGAAGAGTCGGTACTTCACATCACCGCCTAGCCAAATTCCTACTTTGCATCCCTCAGACTTAACTAAAGAAACATAAGTGTCTCTGTTGAATTCTCATGTTCAGGAACTTGGGTTATGTTAATGCTGTGGCTTCATTAATTACCCCATATCAATAAGAAAAGGCAGCTTTTAGCCTCCTAGCGTAAGAGAGGAGAAGAAATAGTAGTATCAAAGGAAAGCTTCAAAGACAGACAGAGCTGTCTCTCGGGTAATTTCTGATCCCTGCATTCTCACCACTTCAAAGCTGGATGTGTGTGTGTTTGGGTGAAGGGGGGGTTGAATCCGATTTCTCTAATAAGTGTTGGCACCGGCCCTGTTTGATATGGGATGCAGGGAACATTCTGATTTGTTATCGCCTTTGAAATCTCTCCGACGACCTTCAGCAAACGGCCTCTTGTTAGAGCTGCTGGGGCTGGGTGGGGAGAGGGGCACTGGGGAAAAGGAGCCCTGCTTTAATTCACGTGCAGAGGATGCCCTGAAATTGTGCTTTCAGCAGTTTTTTAGTTACGAATGTGTGTCTTGATTGAAAGTGAAAAGTTGAAGAATAATAGACCTATAACGATGCATTCTTTAATCTGCCTCTGCCTTAATCCTCGGTTTCAGGGGGAAAGGTGGGCACTCATTGAGGATGTGTGCATGGAGCAGGGGCTAGTAGCCTTTTCTTTTTTTCTTTTCTTCATTTCTTTCTTTCTTTACATGGATAACATCATGTCTGTAAGACAGACATTCATTACTTTTTCAGCTTTTCCAACTCCGTGCCAGCTAATGAACATTCAGAACCTGTTGGACTCATCTTAAAGCAGCATATGAAGTGGACTTTTTTTGAGCCTAACTAGAGAGGATCACATACTTGGTTTGATCACTGGAGATTAGAAACCATCTATACATTCCAATTACAGCGACTCTGTGGTCAAAGAAAGCTGTAAATTACATTAAAACAGGGTTTTTAAAAAAAATATACATTAATTTTTTATTTTCAAATGTAGACTTTTCAAATCTAAAAGTGCAGTTCTGCCTTCCCAGGAGGCACAGGTGGGATAACACCCTGTAAACCAAGTCCAGGCTGCACCCTGTGAGTGTTGGTGCTCACACAGGTTCTTGATCCCACCCCAAGAGCCAGGAAATGTGAAAAGGTTTGGAGGGAGGTGCCTCAGGGTACTTGTGTCTCCATCCAGCCTGGAAAAGGCACTGAGACATCAGCTGCCTTTTGTCTCATGGCAAGGTCAGCGCTGCTGAGCCGTGAAACATCGATCCTGGAGTGGCTTTGGAAGTTGGAGCATCACGTCCTGTCCACCCTGAGCACTGGGGATTCAGGATTTGGACATGGGCCACTTCACAGTGCTGCTCCTAAAAGAACGAGAGCTTTTAGCATTCTGACCATTTTTAGCATGGTGAATTAAGCACTTGGGCTCAGCATCCTCATCCCCCTCGCTTCCCTCGCCTCCTTCTCATGTGTTTTACTCACTCCATGTGACTTCCTTGATTTCAGACTCGTTATGTGCCTTTGGAGAGACTTGTGCTGTCAGTTAGAATGTATGAGCACGTAAGGCAGAACTGAAATAATCATTTGTACCTGGAAAAGAACCCCGCCCTGTGTGTCCAGCCATGGGATCAGGCACTAGAGGAGTTCCCCTGCTTCATAAATTCACCCCAAAGTTCTTCTTCTGTCTAGACTGAGATCCTGAGATTAATGCTTTACCAAACACCTTTCCTGTGACAAGTACTGTGCATACAGAATTGTTGAATACACTGGGATCTGTTGATAAAAAGTGATTTGCATGTGTGGGATTGATGGAAGCTCCTCTTGTTTTTTCCCTGCTGCTTTTCCTTGACAGTCCAAGATGTTCCACAGGGCTGGGCTAAGAGAGCATTAACATGTTTAGCATTAACACTGGAATTGTGACCCACAGGAGCCATTGGGTTGTTCAGCAAGGACAGCCTTACCTTCTGGGCTTGGGGGCTAATAAAACTTCTATTTCAGTTCTGTTCCTTTAGTTTGTGTGTGGCTGAGCACACATTCAAGTCATGGATGTGTGCAGTTATCTACAACCTTAAATCTCTCTTAGTGTGGTTTTTGTCTGGAAATGTAAATGCAGTTTCCTGAGGGATGTTTTATTTGGCCCCAGTAGACCCAAAGCTTTGGCTTAATTCAGCTAAACACTCTTTGTGTCGTTTGTAACTGAATCACTTATTCTACACAAGACAAGCATAAACTTAATAAAAATGCCCTCATTTTAGAAACAGACTCAAGCTGATGAATATTTGCATAGATCAGCCACAACCCCATACAAATGAAGATTTTGCTTTTTTAAAGAGAACTCATTAATTCAACAGGTCTTGTATGTATAATTTTTTTATTGAAACTGTGCTGAACCATGTTCATTTGTCATTGCAATACAAAGGAAATCTTATTAATTTCCTTTCTGGGATTGCAACAGGTGAGGGCAAGGGGTCAAAAGAATGAACTGAGAGATATATCTTTGTTGATCCATTTTCTCTCTCTTTCTCTCCAAAGCTGCTGCTTTATCTGTAGTAATATATAACTTTTTTTTTTCCCTGCTGTAGCTTGACATATGGTCTAAATCCAGCTATCAAGTTTTTCAGAAGGTAAGTCTCACATAATTTCTCTACCTAAGGCACATATGTGGACTTGATTTTAAATATCTGGGCGCTTACGTTAAATAATTCCGAATTTATTCTTTGTCATCACAACTTGCAAATAGCAAACAATAATCTGTAATGAAGGAAAACTGTGAGTAGAAAAGAAGATCATTTCTGGTGTTATTTAATTTGGATTTATTTCCCATCACAGTTCCAGTCCATGGTTCGGAATAGGAAATCAGAGATTATACTACACTAGTCTTAAAATTTCATGAGGAATCTTTGAGCATTCTTTCTTCAATTTAAATCTTTTGGGGGAGGAAGGACTATTTCAGGTTCATTTGGATTTTGCTTTGTTGTTTTCATTGGGGTTGGTTGCCTCTGATTCCTTAGGGCTTGAGTTTAATAAATCAGTAAAACCCCCGTTCCAAAAGGAGAAATTCAGAAATTTTTTCACCTGCCCTTCTTCCCGTGATGGTGTAAAAGGAGGGACTTACTGGAAGGAATGTCATGCCGTGAAGTAAGAGAAGACCGATGAGAGGATGGCAGCAATAAAAATAAAACTGCTAAGAAGGTTAAAGTGTATTTTAGAAAGATCTATATCTCGCTATTTTCAAGGAAGGGAAGATTTCTCTTTGAAGGCCTCTTGTCAGAATGCTGCAAGTTCAGATTGATCCGAGTTTAAATTCCAGTTTCCCTCCCTTCAAGGCGCAGTTCAAGGAGCTGCAGCCTCCAGCTTTCATCCACACTTGGAGTTTGTGAGACAAATGGGGGTCAGGGACTCCAAAGGGTGGAAAAACAGGGGTCAGAAGTTTGGCTGTGTTTGTTCAGCTCCCTTCCAAGGTTTCAGATGCAGTCAGGAGGGGAATGTTTGACCTACGACATTAACCTGCTGCAGATCAAAGGACAGCTTGTGGGGAGCTTGGAAATTTTGCTGCAGTTGATTCTTTACCCCAGAGATGAGTGGATTAAATATTCTTTCTATTTTAGCATCAAGCAGGGTAATAGAGGGGGAAGTAAAGCAGCATTAGTTTATCAGCTTGCTTTAAAGTGATTTTTGCAATGGAATAAATGTAAGGTTCTGGAATGAGCTGCATCATCTCAATTTCCTAATGTGTGTGTTTGGTTCTGCGCTCATTTGGGCATAAAATTCTTCTCCTGGATGTTTTGGTTTAGAATAACTTGGAAGGGTAAAGTCATACTGCTGTAATTTGTGTTAAATGATAAAAAATAATCAGGTTTTGATGATAGAAGTGTCTATAGCAAGATAACAGAGTGGAATAAATGTACAGTTTGCTTAGATGTCCACATTAAGGACTCAGGGTGCATAAATAAGTGGAGTAAATTTCCCTTCATGTCCAGGTGATGCTTTCAGAGCAGAAGCTGGAGGAGATCAGAGAAAACATAAAATACCCCTCTTGCTGCTGCCTCTGCGGCTGCAGTATGGATAAATGAGAGTCTTTGTTTTCTTCCTAAGCTTCTGTTGTCCATTTTTCTTTTGATAAATACCAAATGTATTCATATTTACCAAAAAAAAAAATAAAAACCAACCCAGAAAGACTTCAGGGAAAGGGTGGCCTGTCACCAGTTGAACAACTGCCTGGGGGATTTTTTAATAGTAGTTTTATAGATTTTGTTGCTGGCTCTGTCACTGCCTTACCTTGGACAACTTCACCTCTCTCTGGATGAGTTTCTCATCCCTTAGGCTGGGATGATAATTGCTGACTTCACAGAAGCTCCCACTGAATTGGTTGCATAGAGTTCTCAGATTCTTGCCTGAGAAACGTGATAAAAATGCAAGGTGGTGGCACCTTCTAATCGATAGATTGTGTAGATTGAGCTGATAGTTGAAGGAGTTAAGGCTGGGACCCTCACCAGCTTTTCAAACAGGTGACAGAAAGTGCTGTGGTTCAGCATAGTAAGTTCTCTGTGCTGCAGTGCTTGGTTTGATTTTCCCTTTATTCTCTAAGCTGCACTTGTGTCTATTTGTAATACCCAGGAGTAGTGATTTAGCAGCAGCAAAATGGAGGGAATAGATAAAATAGCGTTACAGAAACGATTATACTCTGTTAGCAGTGTAGGATCTGTACTGCAGGATCTTCAGAACAAATGTTTTCATGCCATGAAAAGATCACGAGTAAAATATATAACGCGCATCTGAATGTTCTTGAAATGTGTTTCTTTCATGGCAATCACCAGTATGGCAATGTGGAAGAAGGAAAAATAGGGATGAGTAATTGCTGTTATAACTGTAAAATCCATCGCCCTCTGAAGGACAGGGCTGTTCCTCTTTAAAACCCCAACCAAGTTCCCAAACTCTGTCTCCAATGATAATATAACAACATCTGGAGCTCCCCAGCTCCCTGCCTGGGGGAGCTGCAAGCCTGTCAAATCCTCACAGGGCTTTGCAGCACGACTTTCTAGGTGAAGGACCAGAGACCTCTGATCTTCAATCCAACCCTGTCAAACGCAGCTAAATTTGTCCTGACTTTTCGTTTGCAGGCGTTGGCTGTGTCAGCAAGGCTTTTCTCTCTCCTTGTTATTAGGCAGGATACCCAAGTGTGTGTGATTTGATGGGGGGCAGCTCCCCCAGGGGCCATTACTGTTCAAGTGTACAGTCATTTTCTCAGTTCCCTGGGGACTTCCTGAATTTGGTCCTGGGGTGAATAAACCTTACAGGCACTGAATGCACCAGCAGGGTTAGATGCAGAGAATGGAGCTGGGAAATAAGAGAGGGGAAGGCTGAAAGGGCTGAAGCACAAGGAGCAAAGAAAAGGTTTTTCAGACTGCCATGTTGGTGTGACATTTAAACTCCACAGGAGCAGCAACTGTTTTCATCTTAAACCTCCTTATTTTAACACCTCGCCTCTCTGGATCCACTAACGCAAGAAGAGGAATAAAACAGGAAATAAGGACAGATTTTGGGACTTAAATCATGGTATATGTGAAGAGCATACATAATTCCAGTCATTGTGCAGAGGGTTCAAAAATCTAATCGTAAAGAATGGTGCAATGTCCATAACTTTGTATTCAGAAAAGAGGGAAGAACAAAGAATTTTGGACCTGCTGTGAGTGGATCAAACTGGGAGATGGTGTCAGACAGCTCAGTTAACTGGTGTTGCTGGGTACTGTGATGAATTTGGCTGTTTAAATCATTTGCAAAGGCTCTAAACCCATATATTTCATTGTGACCTCAGAGTCCCATCCTTATTTTCACTTGAGCAGTCTTACAAGTTTTAGCGATGCCACAGACTGGCTTTCTTTTGGCTCGATTTGCTCCTCCCTAAAGCATGTTTTAACCAGAACTTTGAGAAGCTGTTTGTGAGCTGTGTGATCCCCACGTGATGGCGTTTTCCCCACGACAAGGACACATAAGTATTGTAATGTATGAAGATGTATTCTTGTCAATAATCTCCGGATGAGATCACATGCAGGATGAATTCATGCATGAGACAAACGTGGACTGTGCTGCTGCTGCTCAAGGAGAGCAGCTGGGCTGTCCCAGGGTCACCTGCTCTGGGCAGGATCAGTCCCTGGCTCTCTTCAAAGACCTCCTTGGATGAAATAAAACCTCTGTGACCCACTGAAAATCAGCAGAACAAGCGAAATAATAACTGAACACTTTGTGAGGTCTAAAAACAAATGATAAATCCTATGTTTCAGAGGAGTCTGGTGGTGTTTTCCTGAGCTGGGAGTGGGGAAAGGTGTGTAAAGATTGGTGTGGAGTTTGTCAGTGCCTGTTCCATCCATCATCCTTCCCAGAACCACGTTCTGTGCTCCACATTCCCTCCAGAGAGACTCAGATGTGTTCCTGGAGAGAAGACTGAGTAATGGGAATCCTTGGAAATGAGCAGAGGCACTCGTGCAGTTTTCCACACTATAAAGGATCTAATGAAATAACTTCCTTTTTTTTTTTCTTTCCCTTAGTGGTGTGATCAGCCTCCAGAGCTCATTGTTACAGGCCATGTTAAGGCCATGAACTTACAAGGGTTCAGAAAAAAAAAATTAAAAACCTTTCAGGGGATTTAGTGAATCCCTTTATATTAGATGGAGTTGTCAGTGCCATACTTGAGGGAATAAACCAATAAGTGGCAAGGAAGGTTGTGGCTCTTAAAGGAAGTTCTGCACCTGCTTTTCAAAAGGATATTTCCTGGCAGTGAGATAAAATAGATGGGGAGAGCTTTAATAATTGAGTCATGTGATGGTTTTTATTAGGCCAGGTGTAGCTTCATTCACCTGCTCTGGGGTGGAGCAAAGCTGTGCCTTAGCTCTTTGCTTTTGTGCTGCTTACCCCAGTAAAGGAAGCACTTGGCCAGTTTTCTCTGCCTGTGAATTCTGTAATTTAATTATTTTTTAAATGGATTTTCCAGCTTTGGGACTGACTAACCGGTGTCATCAAAGCCCAATAAAGCCATTTTTGGATCTGTCACCTTTGGAAAACGCATTTCAGCAGAGCAGTTCTGTTCCAATGCTTTACAACTCTTTCTGTGAAAAATTGAGTCTCTTTGCCAGAATTTGTTTTTTCCATGTAACTGAAGTCTCTTTTCCTCAGTCTCCAGGTGCTTAGTTAGACAATGGCTATTTTATTTAGCAGAATTGTGCTGCAGGAGATTGCCTTGTTTTACCTTTTTTTCAGACAAGAAACACAAGTGCTTTTCAATAGATGAATTGTGAAATATTGAGCTCTTCTGCGAGATCTCTTGAAAATCCATTTCAAGGCCCAGAGCAGAGCTACCCCAATCGATGTGTGCCCCCCTGAATATGTTTCCCCATAAAAAGAGGTAGAGAAATTAGAAAGTGACTGATAACTTTGATAGCAGTAGGTAAGGCACAACGATAAAAGTGAAGTTAATAAAATAAAACCCTGAGACGTACAAAATATCATCCAAACACCCAGAATAAATTGGTTTCTGATTCCAGCTTGGCTGTGTGTCCCTTAAGTGAGCTGGCACATATGCAGTTTGTTTTGCTTTCCTTTGGTGTGAAATTGTATTGCCATTAGGAAAACTGGGTATTGATCTTTTAGGTTTGGGTTTTTTCCCCTCCTCTTTTTTTTTTTTTTCTGTTTTCCTCTTCTTTTTTAATCTTGTCCAGTTTGTGTTTTCTCTCATCATCTCTGTTATCTTGTGGGGGTTAATTCTCCCTCATTCCCATGCCCTGGGCAGTTTATCCATTGCCCAGCTCTTTTCTTTTGACATCACGTCTTTTGCTGGGTTGGGAAGGGGAGGGAGGGTCATTTCCTTACTCTTCTTCCTCAAATTTGACACCTACTTTGATCTTTTTTAGATACCAGCTTTTGCTTAGGGTAGAAATCACTTTCTTTTCGTGCAGAAGGCATTATTAGTGTTCCAGCAATGCTGGGATGGCTTTTATCTCCCCAAGGAATCTCATTATCTTTACATTACAATAGGAACAGCATATGGGCAACTTTGCCAAAGTGGCCAGTCAATTTAAATTTGTTAATAGCAGTATTTTTTTAAGCAACTTTCTTCAGTGCCAAGAGAAAACAACTTTGTTGTTCAGGGGGAAAAAACAAAAAAACCCAACCAAACCACAGTTTGTTAGAAGTAGAACTACAGCAGAAGGAGAACGGCTGCTCATAAATATCTTCAGAACTTCCTATTCTTTGACATGTCTGGTACTATCCTATAAAAGCACCATCTCAAAAGAAAAAAAAAAATTCAGATAGCTGGTTTTCAATATTCAGCTTGGTTCGGCTTCTGAACACTACATGAGATGTGTTTAAAAGAAATGGCTGGTTTGAGTTATGCTGTGCTATTAATGCACAGCTCATCACATCATTTCTCATACTTATTTTTATATGGTAACACATAAATGGCTAAGACAGGCTGAGGTCCGTTTTGGGAATATTTTTGCAAACTCACCAGAATGTGCAAAGTCCCCAAAGTTTTCCCTTGCAAATGTCAGAATCACATGTCCCTGTGCTGCTGAATGGAGCTGTGCTCTGAGCTGGGTGTGTGAGAATGATGGAGAGCAGATCCTGTGTCTAAAATAGCAGGAAAACTCAGGATTTGGTGTGGGACAGGCTGATAGGATGTAGTGTTCTGTAAGTTTGTCTGGTGTGAATGAGAGCCTGGCTGTACATGGATTTATTCAGGAATATCTATCCTTGGCAGATTCACCTCCCTGAATAGCTTCAAGCACGAGCCTCTCTTTTCTCCAGTGAAACTTGGAGTGCTCCAACTCCCATTGCTGAATTAGACTGGAAATGGGGAACAACTGGAGTTAGCTGGGAATAGCAATTGGAATTTTAGTTCTCACTTTCTCTTACTCAAAGTGTGCCATAGTCTGCAGATTGGCCCTGAGAAGAACTCCACTCCTCCATGTGAGAACTGGAAAATACAATTTAATCACTCTCTGTAAAGTCATGTATTTTGTTAGAAGCTTTGGCATTGCTGATGGAGGACCACTGAGATTAATGAGTTGAAATGTGTGAAAGAGCTCCTGTGGTTGTGTTGTTTTGAGTTCTTTATTGTCCAGCCTAAAGAGTTTCCCCAATCATTTCTTGCATTCAGCCTGGGATATCTAAGAATCAGTAAGCCGTTGACTGTGCTGATAACAGTTGACAGGCTGAATACTGCTAGAAAATTGTATCATAACTGTCAGAAGCTGCCCCTTCCAGAATAATTTTTAAAATAGTCATTATTTTAAAAATAATCTGTCAGCATTGGTTTGTTTTCCTGATTTTTCTTCAATTATTCTTTTTATTATAAATACACATTTTATATGTATTGTGTCCACGTGAAATTCCCAGGTGTATGATCTTGTTATGGCTCTGTCTGGGAAATTAAGACGCTTTTTATCAGAAATCTTTTAGTAAGGCAAGTATTTATAAACCATAATCGTATTAATTGATTCCTGGGTTCAGAGGAAATGAAACTGAGTAATCCTTGTACTCCCTGGTTTACTACTTCCCCATGGAATTTATCATTTTCCTGCAGGTTAACACTGCTCTGTCTGAAATGGGGAGTGAATGAAGGTATTTTCTTTCTTCTCTGCTCTGATGCAGGTGACAGATCATGCAACCACTGCCCTGCTGCACTACCAGCTGCCCCAGATGCCAGATGTGGTGGTCAGGTCCTTCATGGTAAGTGTGTTGGAAAACACATTTTTCCAGTGTATTTGCCATGGTTGACGTCAGGCAGTTCTGATGCAGCTGTAATTTCCCCATTTCAAACCATCTGGGCAGAGACTGTGATTCTTTGTGTCTCATACCTGGACAGGGATGAAGAGCTCATTCCCATTTCCCTGGGATAATTGGTGTTGGAAAACCGAGCTGGGAATGGCTGTTCTGTTACAAGTCTCAATACTGGCCTGAAGATTCCTCTTTTCAAAGTCATCTGTCACAACAGGGGGAAAAAACCCGCAACCAAGCCCTTTGCTGTGGCTCAGCCCTTTGACTCTGTTCCTACTGTGCAAGTTTTGGATGGACCAAAATCTGCTCCACTGGAATTTCCCTGGTAGGAGGAAATTCCCGGTGTATTCCAGCTGAGGCAGCTTGCCCAGTGTGGGAAATAATGGGAATTATTTAGAGAAGGTTCCATTTTGCTGTATCCAGACTCTGCTCCTGTGGAATTGTGTGTACTCACCCAGCACAGCAGCAGGTGTTTGGAGAGTCAAGGAAATACTGGAGCATTCAGATCTTTTCAGGAATAAAATTAATCCCATGCTATTCTGCCTTGATATACAGATTTAGGTTTATCCCCTTTAATTCTGTTTCTATTTGGAATCATATTTGTGAAATAAACTTGTGTAGAAGCAGCCTTGTTAATCAGAGGGTGAGAACAAGGAATTATGATTCAGAATTCCTTCTACCACGATGAATTTTGGCAGTGGAGGCTCTTGCTGTTCTTTCTGCTACAGTCTCCCAGTAGAGGATTTGGGGACAGATTTTCTCTACAATTCAGGCTTTTTCCTCCTTTTCCTTCCCTTGTGTTACCTCTTCACCTGGAGCAATGCAGCTGAGACTTTGGGAAACAAAAATCTCATTTTGCCATTCACAATCTTCAGGTGTTTTTAGCATCAGTTCTTTTACATCCTGAATTTCTCTTGTGTAATTTCAGAACAGTCAGGCTCCCCTCCCTGCTGTGCTGGATTGGTTATTTAATAAAAAGGCCACTAAGATGAGAGATTTCCGAAGTGCATCTTAAAATAATAGGTTTTGAAAGGTGAAAGCAACCGTTACTGGTCATACCCATGTTTAACACGGTTCTGAAAATGAATGTTTAATAGAACAAGTCGTTTGTTTGAGCCAAGGCCCTGCTGTATTGATCAGAGAAAACACCAAAACTTCCAACAAAGCAGAACCAGCACAAGTGTCAATATGTTGGGCCTTTCACCTGTCACTTGTGCAATCCACATGACAGGATATTCTGAAGCCCTAATTTTCTGATGGGAATGAAGAGCCCATTCCTTTCTTCTCTGTCAACAGATGCCCCAAGTGCACAATTTAACTTCATTTACCTATTTTTGTATTATGGCTAAGAAAATTCGATTTCTCCGTAGTGCAAGCAAAGCCCATCCAAGCTGAAGTAAATAACAGCAATTTACTTGTGGAGTTGTGTTGCCCTTGTCCCCATATTTACTGCTCAACCCAGACAAGATCTAGTTCTTCTGGAGGAGAGTTATTGACAGCCCAAGGTTTGGTTGCTATAGAGAAGACTCTGATGAAGATGGAAGGATTTGTTTCAATAAACTCAGCTGACCTCTTCTTCAGAGAACAATTTTCTCTTATCGATGTAATTCAATAGGACTTTAAATGACAAGATTCATGTGCATCCTTCACAGTATAAATCTGCTGGTCTAGGGCTTTTTTGGCTGTGTATCTCCTTGAGTGGGGAGTTGGGTTATGCAATGCTCATTGCTGCGTGTGACGATGGGAACAGCCCATTTCAGAGGCAGGAACTTTGGGAAGCAACATCTGAAATTAACCTGTGTTGTTCAGCACTACTGGCCTTTTAAATTTTTTTTTTTAATATATATATATATATGTAGTCATCAGTGTAATCAGGTTTAAAATGGCTCAGTATTTTTATGACCATAGTATTGATCCAAAAATCACATTAGAGAGGAAGTTCATTAGCTGGATGTGGGAGTCCTTCTGTCTTCAGCTCTGAGCAGCCCAGGCTGCAGTGGGAGTGCAGCAGGGGGTGATAGATGGTCACGGCAAAACACAAACCAATATTCAGCTGGAGAAGACACCAGCAGGAACAGTTATATCCCAGTAAAAATATAAGGCATTGCAACCCTCGCGTTGCCTCGTGATTCTCGAGCTGCGAATGCCTCCTGCTCACAGGGCAGGAATTTCTATTAACAAATTTGCTTAAGTGACTAAAAAAGCAAGAGATGATTAATAAAGTGGGAATTCAGCTCTACAGTGACCTTGTAATCTTCGGTGTGCTTGAGTTTATAAAATCACCGTGCGCCTCACTGGGGCCTGGCCAAAGCACATCCTCTGTCCTTGCCGCTCCTGTTTGACAAGAATGATGACAAAGGGCAGCATCCATATCCAGCTTTCCTTCATTCCTCTCCCTTTCCCTTTCAGACCTGGTTAAGGAGTTACATAAAGCTGTTCCAGGCTCCGTGCCAGCGCTGCGGGAAGTTCCTGCAGGATGGGCTGCCACCCACATGGAGGGACTTCCGAACCCTCGAGGCTTTCCACGACACCTGCAGGCAGTAGGACCAGAGCTGCCACCCCCAGGAGTCACCTCTCCAGGGTTTGGGGACAGCATTGGTGGTTCCACTGCTGAACCTCCCTGTCCTGAGCAGCGAGGTTGCACGAAAACATTTGACTCTTGAGCAGCCATTTGCGAGGCACATGCTGCATCTTGAAGGAGATGGTGAGAAGCTGTGTGTGATCTGAAATGATCTCCTTGGGAAGATCTGGCGGTAATTATCATTATTCTAAACCTTAAGGAAAATACCCATTGTACAGTTTGCGTTTTGTGACGGAATTTGCAATGCTGAAGACTTTTATAAGCTTGAAATAAATTTTTGTATTCCCAAAATTTGTGCTGTTCGTTTTGTTATTTGGTCAACAAAACCCTTGGGTTTGGTGTGGATTTTTCAGTGCTGCTCTTTTCTTTAGAACAACTAGAAACATTTAAACACTGAAATGATGGTGGGGTGTTGCAAGGCCACTTATCTGAGTGGTGGTGTTTTTATTCTGGAAGAGATTATGGCGTTGATTAAACAGAGAATTTCAAAGGCATGTGGCAGCTTGGAAGATGCAATGTAACTTTCTGAGGCGGGGGGAAACAGATGTTTCCATTTACTGAAATTGTAATGAGAAATGTTAACAAAGTCTGCATGTATTAAGTGGTTAGAAAACGTGTGATGAGCAGTGACAGTCGTGTTTTACAACTGAAAGTAGTGAAATAATTCAGCCCTTAAGCAGAGTTTCTGCAGCGCAGACATCCAGCGTGTTTCCTAAATGATTTAAAATGTACATGGAACGTGCTGGAGAAGAGCAGAATCCCTCCCAGCAATCCCTGAGCTTGGGAGGGATGGGAGAGCTCCATCCTGTGAGCCTTGGCTGTTTTTCCTTCCCCCAGAGACAGGGAAAGGTCCCTGTCCTGCCACAGCCCTGGGGCTGCAGTGGGTGAAGCATCTTCTCTGGTATTTTCTTGGCTCCACATCTCCTGTGTCACCCCGACAGGCAATTTGATTGATTCCACTGTCATTCCCATGTTGTTCCTCTACAAACCACGAAAGCTTCACAAAAGCTGGAGTGGGGAGCTCTGGATCAGCTATGTCACTCCATTAATTGTCACATAAGTTATCACTGCTGCAGAGTAACTTTTGAGATTCTTTCTGCCCGTGGACAAGTTTCTGTCGCAGGACTGGCTCGTATGAAAGAGAAATTGAAAGAAAATGCATGTTTATGACTGTGGAGGCACAATATTGTGTGTGAAGAATTAAAGTGTGTGTGTGTATGAGGATGTTAATAATGAGATTTTTTCCCCCCCTATTATTATTAATAATAATCTTCCCAACCATCAAGCAGAAGAATTGCCATAGCAGTAGGATATTTCAAATCCAGCTGCACTTGAATTACCTAATGAAAACTTTTTGTGCTGTTATTTGACCCAAGCAGCCTTCTCAGTCCAAAGATCAACCAAGACAGAACAATGTTTGCATCTTGGATGAGCCTGAGCCTTGGAAATAATCGGCCCTGCTCTCCATCCCGTTACTGTGCTAATTAGAAGGCTTGGCTTTCTGATAGCATAAGCATTTTTTGTTACTATAAAGGTCATAATATGATATCCAACCTGCTTTAGGCACTGCTGGCTGCTCCCTTCTGTTTATGCTTAAATAATGGTGTTGAAAGCAAATCCTGAGGTTCTCCAAAGTACCGTGTGTGGAATCGTGTCTTGGCATTTGGAGATAATTAGTTGCAGAAAACAGCGTCGTCCAAGTCTGTTAATTGAGGCTGGAATTTTAAACCTGTAATTGGGGATTCTGATGGAGAGTCACACAATTCATCATAGATACTTTGGTACAAAAATTATTTGTCTTACTGAGGTGCAGCACAAACCCCTTTGTAACATTCCTTCCCCCAGGAACTGCAGCAGAGGGATCAGGATGTTTTCCCCTAGCCGAGGCCCTGGGAGAAGCAGGGATTTCTGTCTGCAGGTTGGAATATTCTCATTTTGCGGAGTGAAACTCAGCTTAGGAGTTCCAGCAGTTTGGATTCAGTCTGTGCTCATCTCTGGTCTTTGACCTGGCAGTCCATGTGCTTGGGGTATCCCTGACGTGTGGAGTTCCAAGGAAAGCAGAAGCTGCTCTGATTTCTGAGTGTCAGGGATGGAAACTGCAAGGTCACTCCTAAGCACAGAGCCATTCTCACAGTACAGAATCTCTGCGTTCTTTCTCAGCTTTGTCTCTTGGATCCTGAGCATTACAATTAGTTTTGTCACCCTTAGAGGGAATGAGTGACCAGAATCAGTTTAATTGCAGGATGAGTGACTTTGCTCTTCACCACTGGAGTTCTGCAGTTTCTAAAGCTGCTCCAACCCCTCAGGCAAACAGCAAGGACTGTGATCCATGAGGAATGGTTGGCTCTCACCTCTTCCAGAGCATCTTCCAGACCTGCACTTCTCCTTACATTCATTCCTGCAAGGCCAGCACTGCTGCAGAATCAGGAGTGGCCAAACTGAACAGTGAAAGAGAGAAGGAAAGTGAAGCCCATGCAGAAACAAGAGCTGCTGGGGTGGCTCTGGCTGTGCTGGAGCTGCCCCTCCCAGTGGGCTTGTTTCTGTGCAGGGTACAATTTGAATTTTTTTACAGTTTTAAAAATTGCTCGTCTCCTGCTGCAGGGCAGCTGCAGCCCCGAGCCCTGGGCTCTGTCCCTTGGTGTCACCCACCCTGAGCCCAACCTGCTCTTCCTGCTGGGAAGAGTTCCTGTTTTATCTTCCCCCGTGCAAACCCCTCCCGCTGTGCTCCTGGTGCTGGCGAGTGCTAAAGGTTACAAAATCCATCTTTTTGCTAAGAAAGCAACTTAATTAATGTGAAAGTTTCTCTGGTGAAGGGAACCCGCAGCAGATTCGCAGCCGCTCCCCTTTCCCTCCCCGCACCCCTCCCCAAACCACTTTAATTTCTCTGCCAATATTGGACAAATGTAACAGGCTGACTTTTTAATTTTCTACTCCCAGGTCTCCCTTGTCCCCTCATGCATTTTTCATCACAGCTCATGGCTCCCTCCCTGCCTGCCCTGTGAAAAATATTGATCGACTGATTAAGCCATCAAGCCATGGCAAACAACTTTAATTTTCTAACCAAAGCCTTTTCGTTCTCTTTCCTTTCTTGTATATTTGTTACCTTTTCCCAAAGTTTTTTAATGTCTGCTCAGAAACAAATACATTTTTTGCATTAGGCCGTGGGTTAATTGGTGCTGTGCAGCAGCCACAGGAATCCACATGAAAATATAAACCCAGGGATGCAGTGAGAGGGTGAGTGCTGTTGGTGTGGTCCCATTTCAGAGCTAAACCTTAAACTAAACCTTTTGAAGAACATGTAGGAAAGGTTTCCCTTTCTCTTTGACCTTACGTTTTACAGAGCAGAGTGCAAACCCAGCAGTGCAGCACCCCGGCCACACCAGCACCTCTGGGTGCCTGAAAAGCTCCTGCAGGTTCTTCAACCCCAAATTTATATCCTTGGCTAAATCCACCAAAGGCTCACAGGTTTCCCCAACACCACTGCTGCTGCCCACTCTGAAAACTGCTGGAATTCTGCAGTTGTGAGACCCAGTTTGCCTTGCAGAGCACTTCTGAGCCCTGATGATGATGATGAATCCCAGGGCTGGCGGGTGGGTAAAAGCATCTTTCTTGCAAACTCAGTACGTGGTTTCAGTGAGGCTTGTCAGAGTCGCTCCGTGGCTTTGCAAATTGCTTTCCAAGGTAGAAATGCAGCTTAAATATGAGGGTATTTGTCTCTCAGTGGCAGCCTTCGAGCTCTGTGTCGTGCTGTGGTGCTGCAGCCCTGGCTGGGGTGCTGCTCCTTTGGGCACAGCAGGATTCTGGGGGTTCTGGTTTTTGGCAGGATCCCCATGCTGAGCGTGATCTCCACAGCTTGTCCTGCTGTCTCCAGATCTGTGAGTTAGAAATCTGTGGCCAAACCTTCCAAAGGTCCACTGTGGATGCAGCATGAGATCTCTGATCCCCTGTTTTTATCACAAACCCACTGCAGGTCAGGACCTCTGTTCTAAACTCACCTGCTGTCCAGAAAAGGAGATTTGCTGCAGTAACCACGGGAAGAGGTGGCTTTGGCTGAGTTTCTCCACATGAGACATACTTTTCTCCTGGTTATTCCCTGGTTGGAAGCAGCAGGGTTGGAAGGAGGTTGAAAGGAGGGAATTGGTTGATTTGTGAGCAATCCCCAAAACAAAGCTGGCTCTGAGTTGCTGGGGTTTGTGTCTCTCTTGCTTTGAGGGATGGTGATTCCAATATCAGATAATTAGTTCCTATAAAGATGTGTGTGTGTGACAAACTCGTTAGAATTTGTGAGGTTGTATTTTCCCTTTTAAAAGCAAATGATCAGAAAAAGAGACATCTCCAGAGATGCTCCTTGTTAGTGTAAGGAGAGCAGTGACCCTCTGGAAGGGCAGGGGTGTGTCCCTGCAGCAACCAGGATTTTTTATCATCTGGCATTTTATCCTCTCTAAAGTTCAACAGCAGCACTAATACCTGATTACCGAGTTTGTGTCATAAAAATGAAAGGGGGATTTTAAAAAAAATTAAGTATGGCAGAGGAATGTAAATGGGCTTTTGTTGTGAGTCAGGAGAACCCAGGGACAGCTGAGCATTTCTCATTTTATTTACTGTTTTATGTTAATAAGGAGGCTAATTTAAAATGGGAGTCCTTGTAGTTGGTAATAGACGGGGTTGTGCTGATGAAAAAGTTGCTCTGAAAACCAGAGGGTTGGGATCAAGGACAGAGAAGTTTTGTTATTCAGGTGCTGAGACTGAGCATTTTGGGCTTAAAGGTGCCCCACACTCTGGTCTTCAACATCTCCAACAGTTCCTGCGAATCAGCTCAGGAGTATTGCCAGAAAACAACAAATATGTGGGAAAATATTAATGGTGAGATCATTTGGAATTCATGAGAACAAATATTTGCGTCGAGAGCGTGATTATAAGAGTCGGGCTCGGGACAGTGATGCAGGCTGGGATTTATGTACCCAATTACAAGTAACCCGTGGCACCAACATTTCAGCTCTTGAGTTTCACAACAAGCTGCTCCCTCGGCATCCTCAGGTGAAGAATTTTGAGCAGGAAGTTTCGGTGTAGCCTTGGTGTGAAAACGAAGCTGGTGGAGGGGAGAAGCTGCCATGCCCTTGTCTCTCACCGTCTGCACTTCCTCCCTGCATTTTGGGTTTATTAAGGTATTTTTAGCCCTTTTTCTTTCCTTACAGCCTCGCTGCTGTTGACAATCCCTCTTTAAAATGCTGAAAAGAAAGCAGGAGTGATTTTTTAAAGTGTCTTCAGCCTGGGTTGGGGGTGACAATGGGCTTTGGGTTCCCCTGGGTTCGGAACAATCCGAGACCAGCAGAGGTGACCTGTGGCTGCTGCTCGTTTTCTGCTGGATGAAAAACTCTGCCAGCAGTCATCTCCTGGAGCTGGAGAGGCTGGAACCTGCTGGGGGGCCTGAAGGGAAGGGAAATGTCAGCTGAGAATGGAGAGTGGCTGGGGCTGCATTTTCGGAGGGAATAAAGCCTGTCCTGGAGGGGATAGAGCATCCCAACCCAAAGGCAGGTGATGCCCGAGATGCTGAATTGGACCAAAAAATTGCTAAACCACGACCTTAACAGGAGGCTTAATTAGATTTTGTTTCCTTTCTCCAAGGTTTTACCCAGCTCTCCTATAAATCCTGCTCTCATGATGAATTCCTCCTGAGCCGGGAGGTGACTCTGATGAAATGCTCGTGTGAGCTTCCAAACCCCTTCTCCCTGAGCTTCCCAAACCTTGGTTTTCTGACAGAAATGTGCTCCCAGCTAAGGGGAGGGAGAGAAACAGTGCTGGTCCTTCACATCAAGGTCTGCTCTGCTCTGCTGTGGTTCCCTGAGCTCTGGGTGGTTTTTCTCCCCCAGATCCATGGATGAACAACTGATGCTGCTGCAGGATGTGCTCCTGGCCTCACCTCAGCTCAGCTCAGGTTCCACCTGGGTCTGAGGCCGTGGAAGGTTACAGCCAAATTAGATTCATTGTATTAAGTACTTTTCTCCTACAGAAAAACAGGAGGAAATTAATCCCAGAGTATTCAACAGAACACGCCAAGAAGCAAAGCTGCCAAGCTCTCCCGGTTTGCTTTTTGTTTTCTCTGAGCCCCTCGCTGTAATTACAAACATCCCTGAAATTAAAACTGCAAATTGCTGAGGTAGGAGAGTGGAAAGGCCAGGCTGGGAAACATTTAAATTGCTGTGACAGGACATTCTTCCATCCTTCAAGCAGCAGTGGGGGATCAGAAGGAAGTCCTGCCAAACTCACCTGTCGAGAGCTGGGAAAATACAGGTGAGCTCTCCAGTGCCATCCCAGCTGATCTCTGCAGAGGCTGCTGAAAGGCAGAAATTCCCAAACTTGCTGAAGAAGCTTTAAAATCATGCATTTTCCTCATAAGTGTAGCTCTAATTTTTGGGTGTAGTCCCGCTTTTGACACCTCTGTTTCCTGTTAAATCGGTTAAACTGCTTTATTTGCTTCTGTTCGTAATCCTCGTGGTTGTTTCACTGTGGACGGGCTGTTACAAAACTCAGCAGAAAGGTTGGTATTTAATTTTCATCTATGAATATTTTTAAGGATTTTCTTGGGGGAGAAAGGGTGGTTCACCACTGCTTAAAAAACAGTCAGACATGGGCAAGCTCTGAACTAGAAAAGAGCTGAGTTATCTCTTTTTTTAATACAAGCCACCTCATAGCATGAGGTGGAGAAATCGATACACCCTCACCCTGGTTATCAGAAGCGCTGAAAATATTCAACATTAAATAGTGGTGATATAAACAAAACCTAACACCTTCAGCCCTTGAGATTAAAAGTGGATTTGCTTTTTTTTTTTCCCAAGTCTGGTGCCACCAGGGCTCTGCACAAGCACCGTGTGAGAATTGCTGGATAGAGAAAGCAAAGCTTGTGAAGGGCGTTCAGAAGGCAAAGTAATTAAATTTTAAAAAACCCAAAATGAAAGAGAAACAAAAAATCCACCTTGAAGTCACTGTTTTTTTAAGCTGCACTTTAAATTGGTGCTGCCAACCAGAACTTTCTCCTGTAAGGCTCCTAGCATGGAGTAATGTGCTTTTGGTCTGCTTGGATGCCATTTGAGTTGTTTTATCACCTTTAGATAAAACTTGTCCTTTTTAGGCTCCTGTTTCAAAGAAATAACTTTGGGATAATCTGGCATTTTGTCTTCTTCCCCTGTTATTTCAAGGAGGCTGCAAAAATAAGAGTTTCTTGGCTTTTCTTTATTGCACTCAAAGGCCATTGGGGCTGAAGAGTTTCTCCTGGCTTTGTAGCATCCTTCAGCCTGAATTCTGAGGTGGTTTTGGCACACATGCTCCTCTCTGTCCTCCAGGTTTGTACTCAGATTTCAGCAGATTTCCCCCTGTGCTCAGTGTCTCCTGAAATCAGGAGAACAATCTCCCGATTTTCACTACAACAAGCAATGCTGGTCTTTCACTGATCGTGGAAAACTGCATTTCTTTAAAAATGTAAATTTTGAAAAAGAGCTATATTTAAATCTTTCATCCCTCAGGTATCACAGGCTTTCAAGCCCCTTTTTAATCTCGGATTGATTGATGCCAGTAGGAGTTTTGGGAGTTTTCCACTGGCTTGCAGTGATCTTGGACAGGTCCCAGGGTGCAGCAATGCCCTGGGGAATGCAGCAGCTGTTAAACCTCGCGGGGTGATGCTGTAGAGCAAGTGGAGGTGCTTTGTCAGGCTGGATGAAACAAGGAATCTCGTGAGTTGGACCTTACCCTGAAGGAATGAGAGGTCAGAGATGGGTCTGGGCAAAGAGCTGGGGTTCCACTGTTGATTTAGTGACCTCTCCAAGGTGTCCCTGCTGAGGACTTGGGACATTCCTGGCTGAGCTTGGGACGTTCTGGAGGCTGAGGCTCTTCAGAGGGGAGCTGGAGGGTGGCCCAGGGACATGGCTGTGCTCCGAGGGGTGTCCGAGGGGCTGGGATTAGGGTGCTGGATGGCAAGGGAGGAACCCTTTGATGCTCATCTCACTCATCGTGTGGGAAGGGGAAATGAAGCCTGAGGGGAAGAGAGAGGAGATGCCTTAAGAAAAGGATGGGGTTGATCCATGGGGAGACCCAACAGCCTTTGCATTGTCCCATGACAGGGAGGTGTCAGACCCCAGCGCAGGCTGGAGGAGCACTGCTCTGTCCTCTTCTCCACCCATGGCTTGTGGGAAGCTCTTTCTCCCACCAGGATCTGGATTTACGAAATTCCTCCACGTTGTGTCCCACAGCCCATTGTGTAGGGATGCTGTACTTGGCTTTGCCTGTAGAAATATCCCACATGTGGGGTAATATGGACATAAATCACATCACTTTTTTTGTAAGGGGGTTGATCAGTCTGTGCTGCAGATCCCCCACTCTCCCCAGCCGTAATGATCCCTCTGTCTGCAGCACAAGATTAATAGCAGCCTGCTGGAGAACATTAAGATGGCATCATCTGAAAGACAGCAAACACCACCTGAAATTAGGATTAGAATGGGATTGACAGTCCCAGTTTCTGTGGGAAAAGAGGATTGGCTGCTTGTTCCCATCAGAAACCCCTGGTGTACAGATTGGCAGCAAAGTGTGGGTGAAGTTTAGCTCAGGGTGGCTCAGCCTTGGGAAGGGGATGGGATGGGATGGGATGGGATGGGATGGGGTTGAAGGAGCCAAACTGGCTCTGAACACCAGGATCTCACACAGGTGAGAGGAACAGGTACCTTGTCACGGAAGAACTGATGGATTTTCTTTTAAAGGTCTGAAATCCGAGGGTTGAGGCCCCAAGAGAGGCTTCAACGCCACCACCCTCCTGTCACACACTTCTCAGAAGCTCAGTGCAAGGAGCAGACAGAATTGTCACAACCTCCCCTCCCCTCCTCTGCTCCCTGTCCACTCCCAGCTCTGCTCCACGACCTGTGCACAAAGGTAACTCCTCCATGTCCTCTACTCGTCCTGCTCTGAACTATTCAGTTGCAGCTTTTCCTTCCCAGCTCGGTGCTAAAAATACTTTAAAGGTAAACCCTGGGGTGGCTCATTCCACTGATTCATTCTCCTCCTGCCTCCTCCTTCCCCAGCAATTCCCCCACAGCCGAACTGGCTCTTTTAGCCCAGTGGAAACGTGCTATTGATCTCACCACTTTACAAAGGGAGGGGAAACACAGCCCCTTTCATCTTCCCCTTGCACAGGCTGATCTCCTTGGCCGTTCTGCGTCTGATGACGGGAGGGTTTTAATCCAAAAGGATTGGAAATCTTTACCTTATCCAAGAATCCCCCTGCACGGCGAGGGCTCTCAGATGGGGGCTGCGGCTGCAGCGAGCAGGTGGGAAAATCGGGGAGCAAAAGGGATATCCAGCTCAGAACCATCCTCAGGTGTTTGTGGGATGGGACTGAACACCGAGCTCGTGTGGCAGAAACCCTCAACTCCAGGTGACACCCGAACTCTGTCTCTGTCATCCTCCCCTCCCTCCTGCTTCTTCATTAACTCCGTTGTTTTTAAGCGTGAACGCCGGGGCTGTAAATCTGAGGCCATTTCGCAGGTTAGGTGAACTGTGAAAAGCAGATTTGCACAATTTGCAGATTGCTTGTTGAGGTGAGAGCTAATGCTGCTGACTCACGAGCTGAGCTGATGCTCTTGGCAATCCTTCCCCACTCTCCAGCTATTTCCATGCAGCCCTTCAGCCCTCTCGGGTTTTGGCAGCATCCAAAGTTTACTCCAAGAACAGAAGTTTTCTGAATCCAGCAAAACCACCTGCTTTTCCCCCGAATGCACTGCAGTCTCTTCCAGACCCTGGCCCCAAACAGGCTTTTCAGCAGTCTCAGCTCAGACCAGCAATTAGTATTCAAGCAGGAGAGCCTCGGGAGCAGCAGGAATGCCTCTTCTCCATCTTTATTCATAATCCAAAGGCGTGTTTGCTTGGGTTGCTGCAGTGAACCCCACAGGACCTCTCAGGTGCTCCAAGGCTCTGTTGGTTTTTAGCATTTCTGGATCATTTCTGAGCTTAAGCTCTTGCCCAGCCTGAGAGGAGCAGAAAACCTTCCTGGCTCAGGGCTGGGGAGCTCACAGGGGGAAATGCCCAGGCTGAGGGGCAGCAGCACCTCCTGCCATGTCTGCTTGGTGTTCTCTGCCCATCACACCCACCTCCTGTTGCTCCTCATCTCCTCTGCACGCTGACATAAAACTGCCTCCAGGATGAGCTTTGTGGTGGATTCCATTGATCACTTGGAATTCTGCAGCAGAGCATGGGGGAAAGGTTTTCCTGCCCTGAGCATCACTCCCACTGACCCTGCAGCTCCAGGGCTTCCAAGACTGGGAAAACCACCTGTTCTTCCAGGGCTTTTAGTCTGGGATTTGTGCACTAATGGGGATTTCTTTAATCCTGGCTTCTCACTGGGGTTTTCATCCTCCTCCCAGTGGAAAACAAGCTATGGAAGTTGAACAACTTCTCGAAGCACCTGCTGTGTTCCTGGGCTGGGATTTTCCAGCAGGAAAGGGTGAGATGTGAGGTGCTTTTGAGGAGCTTTTTGAGGATCTCCCTGGCTGGGACAACACTGTGTTCTGAGCTGCCACAAGACAAACACCTCACCAGCTCCATCCTCACACTGCCCACGGAGAGGCAGTGATAGATTAATCTGAACAAAGATCGATCAATAATTTATGCTGGTGTTTTCACTCACCTGGGGCTCAGACAGACTTTGATATGATTTGATGGGGTCGGATCCACCCTGCTTTAATTAAACATGATGCTGGAAATTAAAAGGAAAACCTATTGGCTACTGGAACTGAAATCAATCTGCGATCAGTAACAAGAGACTGATTAAAGAGGTGATGCCCGGGAAGGAACGGGAAGGTTCAGCAGACGCTTCCTGAAGGCGAGATTAGCGGGACATATTGAATGTAAATACAGCTATTGGCATTTTGTCACGGCGTGGCCTTTAGCAGCCGAGCTGTTTGTGTGCCTTGATGAATGGCTTTGCACCAGGGAAGTGCTGCGGGAATTCAGTGCTGCTGGAGGCTCTCCCGGAGCATCAGGGGGGTTGGATGGGGACAGCAGGGAGTGGGGAGCAGAGCTGAGCTGAGCCCCTGTGCCCTCCACCCCCTCTCGAGGAGGTTAAGGCAGTGAGGAATGCAGATTTTAGGGGTTTTGGCAGGGATTTGCCCACCTTTACCTGTGGAAAGGACCCTGGGCATGGCAGGGGTTGGGGTCTGGATGTCCCCGGTGAGCTCCTGGCCTTTCCTCTGCCGGCTGAGCCGTGGTTGGGCTGTGCAGGAGCAGAGCTGCAGCAGAGCTCACTCCAGACTGGGCTAATGACAGAGCCAGAGCTTGGCAGGGACTGATTAGCAGAGCTGCGTTTGCCCAGGGAAACCGAGATGCTCCAGGAGGAGAGGTGACACAGGAGGTGACACAGGAGGTGATACAGGAGGGAGGGTGAAGCCAGAGCTCTGACTGCACGGAACTCGGGGTGTGGAAAAAAGGGAGCAAAAGCAGTGCTTCCTCTGAGATATCCTCGCCCTGGGAATGGGGCAGAGTTTCAGGTGCCCCAAGCGGCCCTGGGCCACCCTTCCTGCGGGAATTGCTCCTCTGGTGTGGTGAGGGAAGAGCCTGGAAGCTCTCCTGGTCACAATTCAAAGCCTGGAGCATCCCTGAGTGCAGAGAAATTGCCCACCTCTCTTTGCAGGGCTGCATTTTTCACCTGAACAGCAAAGAGGAAAAGAAGCTGAAACATTTCCTCTGTTTCCAACTCACCATCACCTCTGTTCCACACCAGACAGGAGGACAAACTGGGTTTTTCCAAGCCCCATGTGCCACTATCCCCCACTCTTCTCTGCTCATGCATGGCAGACCCTGCAGAGCCCTGGAGAGATGGGACAGGGATGGGGACAGGGATGGGGACAGGGATGGGGACAGGGATGGGGACATGGAGAATTCCTTCCCCCAGCTGCTGCAATTTCTCTTTTTTAACTTCCCTGCCAGTTTGCAGGAGAGGTCCAGGATTTTAAGAGCTTCAGAGGCTGCAGGCAGGAGATGAAATCTCCATGGGCAAGGCAGAGCTGGAGATAAAACTCCCTCGAGTTGTGCTGTGCTGGGGAAATGCCTGGATTTGGGGGCGAAGGGAGAAACTCCCTAGGAACAAGGTGACTTATTTGCCTTGGAATAAGCCTTTGCCATCAATTACTAATAATCAGGATGGCGGAAGGAGCTCAGAAATGGGGGTTTGTGTGTGATGGGCACCAACAGGGATGGGGACAGGGACAAGACGAGGCAGGTGAGCACATGAGCTGAGGGACCTGCTGGTCACTCGGGGGCTTTGGAAGCTGCTTCCTCGCCTGCCTGCCTCGTTGGGGCTTTGATTCCTCACTGACAGCACGCTGAAGGATTGATCTGAGCGGGGATAAATAATTCATGAGCTTTTTTGGGTTTTTTGAGCAGCTGCGAATTCTGAGACGTGAGCTCTGCACAGCAGACGCTGCTGGGACTAAAAGAACAGTTTGAGGAGAAAGCTGTATATTTTTGTTGTTGTTGATGTCTGTTGCCGTTTATAATTTTTAATCTCCTTTCTCCTTTTCTCCTTTATTTTTTTGCTGTTGTTCGTTGTTTTCTTCCCACACACAAGGCTGGTTTGCTCCTGAGGCTCTCAGCAGAGGCAGTGAGAGGATGGTTCCACCAGCCCAGGGCACTGGGTGGATTCACAACCTCTCCCTGCAGGGAGATGCTTCCCGAGGGCATTCCCTGCTCGAAAGTCCACTTCAGATCCACCTCTGCCTGCTGCCATCTATGGAATCTGCGCTGCTCCAAGCCCTGAAGTTCGGAGGGGTTGGATAATGCTTTGATTCCTGCCTGACCATGCTGGGAACTGTGGCTGCAGCACATGGATTCCCTGGGAAAATGAGGGTGGGAGAAGAGATGTGCATGGCAGCAAGGAGGGGAGAGAGAGACTGGTCTTTCCCAGGGGGTGTTATGGCACAGGGCTAGCAAAAAATATTTGGCAAAACCACGGGAGCATCTGGGCTGCCAAAACTGCCCCCAGCCCTGGGTGAAACCTCTGTGGCTACAGACAGGTGATTAAATGGTATTTAGACAGGTGATTAAATGGTATTTAGACAGGTGATAAATGGTATTTAATGTTACCTGGTAGCACTTGTTGCTGGGACCCCTCCGAAATCTTTACCGCCAATTTGAAATCAACCCTGCAAGGATGTGAACGTTGGAAGGAGAATTTCCAGCTTCACCCCCTGATTTCACTGAACACCCACGGGCTGACTCCAGGAGCTCCCAGGAAGGGGAAATGGGGTTCAAAAGTTTTCAGAAGGGAAAATTAATGATGAAAATACTCTCTTGCAAGTCGGGCAGAAGTTTTACAAGCAGGCTCCTGGTGGAGGCAGGCAGTGCAGGGAGGCAGCTGCAGCCACATCTGGGGGATCTGCTAATGCCATACAAGTCAGTGTGGAAAAATCCTTGCTGTAAAGAAGTTTATTTAGCAAAACAAGAGACCCATAGCAGGAAAACTGGTGCAGAACATTTGTGGGGATGTGGCCAGGGAGGAAGGTGTGTGGAAAGGTTTTCACCACTTCACCTGAATCTCCCAAGATGTAATTTCTTTTCCTGCAGCAAACATTGGGCATGGGAGGAGATCTTCAGGGACTTTGGGGTCAACATTGCCAGGAAATCCTGCAGGTCCTTGGCTCCCAGCAGCTGATGGACATCTCACTGCTGCAGCATCTGAGAGGGGAGAGGAAGCCACCCTGATGGGCATTTTGGGTTGGGTCTCATCAGCCGTGAGCAGTTTCAGGCTGATGAAAATTATTCATGAACTTGTGCTGAATTAGATGAGGACTTGATGAATGGGGGGGTTGGGCTTCGTGTCAAAATGTTTCTTCATAATCCTTAAAAGATGGAGTACCCTGACTCTTTGTTTTGAAATGATGTGAAAATAACTAAATTTGGCCAACACTAATTTCGTAAAGGAGGAGAACACCTACACAGCGTGAGGCATTAGGTTTGGTGGCAAAACATTCTCGGTATTTTTTTCATTTACTTATTTTGACAAGGGAAGGGAAGAGGAAGCTCGGGGGGATTTGGGTTGGGGTTTTGTTTTTCCCCTGAAGGCCACAGCAGTTTTTACATCCCTGCCTTTTGCCGGGTGGGTGGAGCTGCTCGGGAGCAGTAAAGCAATATTTGCTATTTAATTCTTGGCCTGATAGAGAGAGGAGGAGGAAGATCCTTAACCAACAGGAAGTTATCTCCACCATTCCAAGCACACCAGGGCTCTTCTTGCTCTCTGCACCTCAGCGAGCACATCTGCCACCCCTGCAGAGCCTGGGTTCCCCTTGGTGGTGAAAAAGGTGATAGAGAACCCTCTTGGGTTGGACACATGGGTGCTGAATCACCCATTAATTAATTAACCAGTCTCTGGGATCCAGCTGCCAACCCAGTTTAGCCAGGTTTTGTTTCTCTTTGGTGGCTTAATGATGCTCACAACTGCTTTTCCTTTGGACCAAGCAATGGACGTGCAGCAGCGAAAACTTGACGTCAAGAGCTTGATCTGCCCATTCCCACCCTGCTGCCACGGAGGAGGAGCAGCTGTGCCAAGCAGAGGAGATAAACACTTGAAACGTGGGATGAAGGAGGCTTCAAACATCTCTGCCGCCTGCAAAACAGATTTGTGTTCCCGGCTCCCCTCCTGAAAGCCACAGAGATCACAGGGAGACGCTTAAAACAGGTGGAGATGTGCGGCGAGGCATTAGTTATTCATGGTGTGATGTGTAATCATCCCTGTGAGGAGCTGGGGTGGGAAGGTCACTGGGATTCAGAGGATCCTGCTCACATTTCCACGTTGGGGCGGTGGAGCCCTCGGTGTGGGATGAGGGGAGTGGGACACACATTTCCTGCGGTTGGAAAAACACAGGGAAAGCTCAGGAGGGGTTTTTCTTGGAAAACACTGCTGGAATTATGGTTCTGTCCCAACACAGAGGAGTGAAGTGAGAACCTTCCCTTGGAGCTGTGTCCTCGAGGGAGCTGCAGCTCACTCCAAAACTTCCATGATGTGACCAGGAGGCCTTGGAGGAGCTCAACAGGCAAAAATCAGGAGTGAGCAGGTCTGTCCCACCTTTCCAGGGGTTCCTGTAGGAGCTGAGGGATGCTGCAGGATGCTCACAGTCCCTGGGTGTTCTCCTTCAGGGTGATGAGCAGCACTTCATCCATCCCATGGCAATTCCCATGCACTGGTGTGTCACGGGTTACACACAAATTTTAGGAGAAAAGCGCCCTGGAATGAACAACTCCCCCGAAAGAAAGGGGTTTTGGCACTTTTTGGATAAAAGCTGAAAAAACTCTGTTTATCTGACAAAACATGTAAAGTGCTCTGCAAGACACGGGGAAAAGGGGAAAAGGAATTATCTCCCGGGAATCCTCAGACAAGCTGTTCCTCTCGAGAAATGGTGCCACAAAGGCCAGTGGGAAGGGAGGCCTGTTGTGGAAGGGGGAAGGCAGTTGGGTTAATCAATAGGAGATCAAACGCTCCCGGCCGGCGCAATTAGGGTTATGAGATTCGCGGGTAGTTAGCACATCGCTGCTAATTAATTTGCTGTGTTACAGGGCCTGGCAAAGGGCTGCCGGCGCCGAGTCTGCTGCAACAATTCACCCAGCAGAGAAAATGGGATGTAATGAGAGCTGATGGACGATTTCAATGGGCAGGACTTCATCCTGTGTGGGAATATGGGAATATTGGAATATCGGAAGGAAGGCCCTCTTTTCTTCAGCCAAATCTGTTCTATTTGGGAAATGAGAACTTATTTTCTGTTGGCACCTTTTACTCTAGAAATGCCTCATAAACCTGAGCAGCACCCCCAGCACTGCTGTCCGTCAGACACAAACAGCTCCATCCTGCAGGTGGGAAGGAGTGGTGGTGGAGATGGGATCCCCACATCCCCCCACACCACCAGGGCAGGCGTCTGGGGGGACCCCTGTGTCCCCTGATGTTGTCCAGGCCGTGCTGGTTTCTGCTGTGGTCACCAGAGATGGACACAGGGTGTCCATGCCTGAGTGTCACCTGCCCTGTGCAAGGTCACCCCTGCTGCCCATGTGCTCCTCCAGCATCCTGGCTCCTCACAGCTGTTGCTGCACATCTCATTTTTAAAACAAAAAAAAAATGTAGGAGAGAACTGATCCTGGATGGTCAGAGGAGTTCGGGGAGATCCAGGATGGACAGGGCCTCTGGAAATAAAATAAAAAAACCCCTCCAAACCCCAACCATAAAACCAAATCAAACCCAACCAGTTCTTCAGCTTTATTTGGATGGAGGCCCAAAACACAGTCTGGCGAGGCCCTGAGAGGCACAGATGGGAATCCTATCTGGGGCTCCTGACTCACGGCACTAAAAAAAACCTGTTAGTCAACGTTCGGAAGGGCTGGAGCTCCTGGAGAAACCCTCCATGGCCCCCAGGGGGATGCTGCACCGGGGCTGCTGTGGGCAGGGGGTTGTTCCCTGGGTGATGAATCCCCCCGGGATGCTCCAGGGGCAATGGCTGGTGAGCACTGGAAGCTCAGCAGGGTAGTGATGTGGAGGTTATCGACCAGGATCTTCACCTCTCCTGTTTGCTGATTTCCCATCCCTCCCCAGTGTGCTGCGTTTTTTAATCCATCCAGGTCATGGCCTGCTTGAGTGGGGCCAGCCATGGGGTCAGTGCTAACGATATGCTAATGAGGCTGGGGCAATCAATTCCTCCTAATCAGGCAATCGATCCCCACTGCAGGTGCTTCTGGTCTTGGGCTGTGCGGGAGCAGCATCTGATTTTGTTGTGGAGGAGCTCTTTGAAGCAGAAACAGGCTTGGAGGAGAGTTATAAGGCTTGTAATGAAAAATAATTTTAAAAAAATCAAAAAGGTTAGGGGATAGGAGCATCCTTTTGAATGCAAGTGCTGCTTTGCTGGAGGTGCCTGCTACAAAATAGTTATTTTTAGTGGGTTTTAGGTCCCTGTCTGCCGTAGTAGCCACAAGCAGATGCACTGGTGAGAGCAGGAACAGGATGTTTGATCCCCTATAATATGTTTGAGCCCTCTAATAGATTCTAGTGTCAATTATTTTTAGCTCAGAGAATTTCCTGAGCCAGGTGTTGTTTGCCCCCGTCTCACTGAGCTCCTCATTCACTCTCCCCTTCAGTTTTTTCCACCCTGGGATAAGAATTTCAGCAGCTCAGATGACACGGGAAAACCCATTTAACCATCTCTAGTCCTTAGAACAGGAAAGGGGAATTAAAATCCCCCTGTGTCGCCTGTATCATCCCCCCTGCATGTGGAAAAGGAGGTTTTGGGGAATTGGGTTTCAGTCTCACTGCAACTGGAAGGTTGCAATTAAAGCTGCATGTGTGTAATGCCACACTGTTCCAGGGATGTGAATCCACCCCAGGCCTCCAGCACGTGGATTTAATGGGAATCACTCTCCCAGTGAACCCAAACAGCTCCTCACACACCATTCACCAGGGCTCAGATCCAGTGCTCTCGCTCTGCCATGCCCAGTTACTCCAAGGGAAGTAAAATCAGGATTCCAACCAGCAAGAAATGCATTAAAAACTGAGCAGTGCCTCTGAAGTGACAGCGGCTGGGAGCAGAAGGACAAAACCAATCCCTGGCAGGGAAAAGTGCTGGCAGCACCAAGCAGAGCTTGGGAGCAGGGATGGCCAGAGGTCCTGCAAAGATGTTCAAGCTGAGGGCTGGAATAATGTGGTGAGTTCTGTGGTGAGATGGAGGCAGATCTCAGGGTGCACTGGGAAGTCACCAGCGTTGCCCTGGGTTTGCCCTGAGTCTGGGGGGAGATGGCAGAGGGGTGTTTGTGTTATGGGGAGGTGAATCTTGTTGGACACGTTCCTGGCAGGTCAATTAATTCTGCACCTTTTTTTCCCCCTGATCAACCTGTCAGTTCCAATATTATCATTAATTAGAACACGTGTCCAGAGTCAGCTAATGCAGCGAGCTGTGGTCATCCTGGGCTGATCCAGCTGCACATCCCAGCACCCTCACCAGCATTCCCAGTGCCACGGGGCACGCTGGTGGCTGCTGGGGTACCAGGGACCTCGGGCTGCTCCTGGTGCTGTCTGTGTGACACAGCAGCTCCTGCCAGCGCTGCTGAGTCAGCAGGATCCTCGCTGCAGCTGAGTCAGCAAATTGGCTGGAAATTTGAAAGTGGGAAAGTGGGTGCTGCAGCCGAGGGGGGACACCCAAAAATGGACCCTGCAAAGGGAGCAGTGAGATGTTTCTGTCAGTGCAATGTCAGCTGTGGCCAGAGGTGATCCTGGTGTAGCAGCAGCATGGAGGGGACCAGACAAGAGTTTGGTCCTGTAGGCACTCAATGGCAGGTGACACTTCAGGTGATTTTACAGGTGATGCTACAGGGGATGTTCCAGGGGATTTTACTGGGGATGTTCCAGGTGGTTTTATGGCAGTTTTGGTCCCACACTCACCCCAGGGCAGGATTTACCCTGCTGGGTTCTGAGGTTCCCAACCCCAGACAGAGAGGGTGCCACCCCAGCAGAAGCTGCAGGGCTTTTCAGGCCAAAGCCACCCCCAGGTGGGACAGTGGGCTCCCCAAACACGGGGATAGTGCAGCTGTTGAGCTTTTGCTGCACCCCCAGCTCAGCCCCTGCCCTGGCCAGAAAGCAATGTATATTTGGGGTGCTGAGCTGGGCATGGTCATCTCCCCTCCAGCACCCCCTGGGCCAGCCTGTCCTCATGTCCATCCCCTCCTCATGTCCATCCCCTCCTCGTGTCCATCCCCTCCTCGTGTCCATCCCCTCCTCATGTCCATCCTGTCCTCATGTCCATCCTGTCCTCATGTCCATCCCCTCCTCATGTCCATCCCCTCCTCGTGTCCATCCCCTCCTCATGTCCATCCCCTCCTC
>VZRM01007377.1:386327-399775 GCA_013397955.1 Grantiella picta | reverse complement strand
CCTCCTCATGTCCATCCCGTCCTCATGTCCATCCCCTCCTGCTTCCCCCCAGCATCCTTCTCCTGGGACTGGCATGGCCCTGATCTACTTGTCATTGTCACCAGCTGCAGACAGAGCTGGCATCACCCCTCTCAATGTCAGGAGGAGCTCTGGGGTTATCTCTGTTCTCTCCCCAGGCTCCACTTTCCCACCACCACTCTCCCTTCATCAGCAAGAAAGCTGTCTTTCCTTAACACTTATTAAGCCCTAATTTTCATCTTATTCATTACCACCAAGTCATTAAGCTGGCAAGGAATTAAATGAGGTGAAATGAAAAGAACTGAGAGAGACTGAAGGGTTTGGGGTGGTTGGGTTATTTTTTAAAAGAGACCAGAAAATAATCTCCCAGGATTAAGCAGGTGAGAGCAACTAACCCTGTGGAAGGGCATGTAAGACTCAGAGACGAGGTTTCTAATTAAAAAGAGGCACTGAAGAAGCCCGGGGGGCATCTGTTGGCTCCTCCCTGCCTGCCGAGGTGACAATGAGGACACCGGGCACTGTCGGCTCCTGGACGGTGAAGCAGCTCCTCCTTGACTTCAATAAATCTCAAATAAAAGCTGCTGAAACAGGGGAAGTTGTGAGGCTTCCAAAAACAGCCTCTGACAAAGTCTGTCAGTGCCAGACTGTGGCCTTGAGCTTTTCTATGGATATGGGGAGGGAACATTTAGGGATCTTATTAAATTTATTGGTATGTTAGATATAAAGATGCTAATGTGTTAATATGTAGAAATATATTTAAATATATGCCTGTATGTATGAACCATTGCTTTCAGGAAACAACCCTTGACCCAGGGCTCCTGGCACAGACCTGGATCACCTCCTGGCTCTGGGATGGGGCTTGGATTTCCCTGGTGAGCATCCATGGATGACCTGAGCATCCCATCCCTCCAGGAGTTCCTAAGCCCCCCATTCCCAACCCCATCTCCCCCCCCAGGCTCCGCAGCCGCCAGGCAAACCGGAGGGATCTGCTGCTGCCTGGGCATGTCACACCAGCCTGTGGCTTTTTTCCATTTTTATTGTTGTTTCCTCAGCCTGAATTGAAATAACAGCTCTACAGAGCGATGTCAGAGCTGCCAGAGGAATCCCATCTCTCTGGTGACTTCATTAGCACCAGTGCCTCCAGTCAGCAAAGTCACGGGGCTTTATTAGTGTGTGGAGAGGTTTTTTTCTCTTGCCCTCACGTGCAGAACCCTCATTAGTGGGGAAGATGGAGCACTAAAGAGTCCCGTGAAGTTCCCATCCAGGTTTGTTTCATCTCCTCCTCTCCTGACACGACGCCCCAGCACCTCCAGCATCACCGGCCGCAGGAGCATCTGCACATCTCTCAGCAGCACAGCTCTCCTCCTGGCCTCAACTGGTGCTGCTGGTTGGAAACCCACCCGGGCAGGAGGTCTGAGTTCCTGAGTCCCGATTCAGCCAATGCCCGGCAGGTTGGGGTTTGTTTCCCAGCCGCTGCTTCCAGCCCTACTTCACATTCCACACAGCCCTGGGTGAATTGTGACCCTGCCGGTCTCTCGTTCATTTTTGATGCATTCAGGATCGTAAGAGGCTGTTATTTTATGATGGATTAACGATGCTGTATTTGCTTTTAGCCTGTTTTATGGTGCCCCAAGTGCCTTGGCTGTAACTCTTCTGTTTATTTGTTTTATTATCCCAACAGGCTGCTCATGGAGATCACTGTGAAAACACCCATTTTTCCCACCAGTGAGGCTGGAGAAGATCTCCTGCCCCAGGTAAGGCACAGCTCACCTGTGCTGTGGGAATGGTGCTTTGGAGCTGGGCTGGGGGGACCAGGTGGGCTGGGTGTGAGGCTGGGGCTGCCTAGGAAGGGAGGGAGGGAGGGAGGGGATGCAGGCAGCAATAGTTGTTTTTAATTCCATGACTCTCCCGGTTTATCCACCCACCGTGAGCAGGGCTGGGCGTGGGCAGAGCCCTGGAGCAAGGAGCAGGGGCTGAGCAGAGGAGTGAGGAGCTGTCACTGCTGCAGGTGACATCCCCCTCTTGTCACCCCCACAGCTGGAGCTCTTCTCCATCCTCACCCCGTGCAGATGCGCTGCTCCTGAGAGGGGCTGTGCAGCCAGGTAAGGTTTGAAAGGCAAACAGCGCCTCGGGCTTCTCCCCATTTTGGGGATGACCTTGGGGATTGCCTCATTCCTGTCCCTGCCCTTCCCTCCTCCCCTCTCCTCTCCCCTTTCCTCTCCTCCCCAGGGGCTGCTGCATTTGCAGAGAGGTATCTGAGTGCAAATAACCCACATTTAACACCTTGGGCTGGTGGATGTCACCACCAAGGGCCAAACTCCGGTTCAGCTGATTTGCTGATTTTCAACTGGCTCCTAATTTCCAGCAGCAAAAATCAACTGGGAGCTTCAGCGATTAGAGTGGTGGGTTGGAGGGGGAAACGAGAAATGAAAGAGGAAAATAAACATGAAAGTCATACAAAACAAATAGCTGGCAGTAATTCCATTAAATCAGATTTTTTTTTTAAAGGAAATATTAAAATATTAACCGTGTAATTAAGTATTTATTAATTAAAAAAGAAGCCAAGCCGCATTAGGCTGAGCAAAGCCCAAATCATGTGCAAATTCTCGTTTAGCTCAGCTGCCAATTCCACGGACCTTGACTGTGTCTCCCAGGGCCTTGGGCTCAGGTCTGTCAAAGGGACAGGGAAACAGATTCCTGCTGAAGTTAGAAGATCAAAATCCCTTCAGCATTTCCATTTTCCTGCTCTCCACAGGTGAGAGCAGCCCTGGTTGGCTTTTCCACTGTCTCCATCCTGCAAACCCCCAGAGCTGCCCGAGGAGCTGGGCTGGCAGTGAGCTCACAGGGTGATGGTTTTCCTGGCTGTGCATTGCTACCGTTCCCCCAGCTTTTTGGCAATCCCTCCTCTGGTGACAACCAAGCAAGCTGAGGCTCACGAGCTGCTCTCCTCACCCTCCCGACCTGCAGGAGCTGGGTGTGGAGAGGAATCCCTGAGGCTCAGACTGGGATGTCTCAGCAGCTGGCTTGGGGGACACCTCGGTGTCCCCCTGGGGTGTCACCAGGCGTGGGGCTGGCGTGGCTGGAGCAGGTGCCAGGGTCACACTGAGCTCTGCCAGCCCTGTCCTGGGCAGCTCGAGCTGTCTGCTGCCTCTGACAAACTCATCTGTCACCGAGTGAGGACCACGGGCTGCGAGACGCCGCAGAAGAGAGAGAATTAAAGAGGGAGAGAGAAAGAGCAATCAATACATTATTTAGCAGCAGGAATGCAAATGACAAAAAATTAATGAGGCCTCTCCCCCCCCCGCACCCTTCCCCCAGCCCTCCTTTGCTGTAAGATTGCTGACAAATTCTCTGGAAAATATCAAAACAGCCGGAGGGTGTAACCTGCCAGAGTGATGCACCATTATCTATTATTGATGGAAACCTTGACAAGTTCCCTTTAAAAAAGGAGAGAGAAAGGGAGGGAGAGAGGGGAAAAAAATTGCATCTAATCTTTGTTTTAAAGCTGCAGTTGCTCATTTCCCCTTCCCTGAGGGCGGCTGAGCAACAGGAGGTGTCACGGTGGTGTCACCGCGCTGTGATGCTCCCTGAGCCCCGGCGTGGCCAGCAGCCTCCGGGCTGGGCTGGGCTGGCAGGGAATCCACGCGGTGAGGATGGAGGAGGAATATTTGTTTCTTCCCCTGTAAAGAGTCTTTTAAGCCTCATTTAAAGATGAAATAGGGCTGAGCTGGCAGAGACGGCACTGGGGATTGAGTCTGGGGAGAAGCTGGGGATTTGGGGTGAGAGGGAGGGAGAGGATGATCAAAGCAACCCATGGTAAGTGCAGGAGGAGAGAGCGGCTGTGGGACAGGAGGAGGAGGAATTCCTGGTAGAAAAAGTGACTGAAGGGGGGAGAAAAATACCCAGCAAGTTCCTAAAGCATTTCAAACCCCATCCTGAGCAGCAGAGAGGTGAGAAACCACAGCAGCCAGCACAGAGCCGCTATCAAACAGGCTGGCGAGTGACACTCTGCAGGGATTAATACTTAATAAATGTCACCGACCTCCTGACAGCTCCTCTGCTTTGGCCTCTCGCAGCAAACCAGCCAAACCCTCCAAACGAGCCATGTGAGCAGGTGATGTGAGCTGCTCCTGCTGTCCATCACCCTGAGCCTGAGCTGTCCCCACTGCTGTCCCCCTGCCACCCCGCAGGACCCTCGTGTCCCCCCAGCCCTAGGGATGCTCTCAGCTGCAGGGCAGGGGGATAAACCAAGGCAGCTGATGCCACAGGAGCCCCCAGCATCCTTGCAGGAGCCCTCCACCCCCTCGAGCACCCACGTAGCCCTGAATTTACAGCCTGCTTTCCTTTCCCTGCTGTGCCCCTGCTGACATCCCTCGCTGCCAAGGAGATGTGCAGCTCTAGGGAGGGAGAGCTGGCGCTGCAATGTGGGGCAGGAGCTGTGGGCTGTCTGCCGATCCACCCATGTCCCACCGTGCCTCAGTTTCTCCAGGCACAGGCTCTCCCTTTGAGGTCCGGGATGAAGGACACCTCGTAGATGCCACTTGTTATCATTCACTGTTGCTTTTTTTTGGTTATAGGCCCTCAAAAGTATTTCTCTCGTCTCGCAGCCAAGTCCCTCAAGGACGCTTATGGGATCTGTTCCAGGCAGATGCTGAAATCCAGCTCCTGTTTCGCCAGCAGCAGCTCTAGGCCTGTCCTCAGGCTGTTTAACATTGAAGGCACAGGAATTACCCCCAGAGGTTTATTTCCCCACCCCACTGTCCTGTCTTCGGCAGAGTCCACGCCAGAGACCCCAGAGGTACAAAATCCTGGGCAAGACAGTGTGCAGCTTATTAAATGCAATCCTGGCAAACACGGCTGATGTTCCAGTTTATGCCCACTGGCACTGTAGATCCTGCTGAACTCCACGTTTTCCTGGGAATCTTCACGGCAGGGCACCCTGCAGCTCTGCCTGCTCTTGCTTTGAAGGGTACCATCCCCTAATTGCACGGAATGTCTCCTGTTTTGGGGCTGCAGGGGCAAATTTGTGCTCCCAGCCACCTCCTCCACCCCAGCCAGTGCTTTGCATGCCTCTGCCGTGCCCTCCTTGTCTTCACCTCTATCCCATCCCTTCTTCTTCTAAAACTAAATAGTCCTAAGTCTTTTTAATCTCTTCTCATGGATTATTGATACTATTTGTTGCAATTCTTTGGATCTTTTCCATTCCTGCTCTATCCTGGCTGAGAGGATGGGGTGATGAGCAGATTCTGCTGAAGGTGAAATTTATAAAGTCACAGCAACTTCTGCTGCTTTGCCGCCTCTCCCTGTCCAAACCTGCTGGTTTTGGGAAGGGGCAGCTCCTGCCCATCACATTCCCTGCTCCTGCAGCAGTGCCAGGCTGCTTCCCGATGGGTTTTTCTCTCAGGAAGAGCCCATCCAGCAGCAGCAGATCTGTGGTTTTCTCGGGTGCAGTGGTTGAGATCTGCAGTCGCGTTTCGCAGTCGCGTTTCGCAGCCTCTGCTCCCTTTTGAGCTCTCGGTTGCTCAGCCACTGCTGGGATGCACTGAGCTGTTCTGAGTCCCTCCAGGCCTTGTTGCTGCACAGTCCAGAGCCTCTCTGGACCCTCCAGACACAGAGGTGATGCTGCTGCTCCACGTGGTCCCTCAGCATCATCCCTGTGTCACGGGGAGCAATCGTGTTCCCTTCCTTGGCTCGCTCCAGCTCTCTTCTCTCCCAGCACATCACAGCCTCGGCAGCTCCTTGTCTTTGCAAATCCAAACCCGCCAGGGGGTGATGCAGGCAGTGCACAGGCTCCTGTTTAACCGGGGATGTGGCCCAATTTATGTCACATTATTTGGGTCCTCGGCAGATCTTGTAAGCTCAGGGGGTGGCAGGCAGCGTTCCCCACTGCCTTCTCTGTGTCCTGCGCTTGGGGGCTCTCAGGGGGAGAAAGCCCCATTGCCTCTTTCCCACTCATCCTGCTCACCTGGATACTTATTAGTTAAATATTATTATTAGTTAGATACTAAATTATTATTAAATTATATTATATTATTAGTTAAATCAGTTCATTCTTTTGTTGTTGGAAGGTGACTGGTCCGTGATTCCCTGATTTTATCCCTAGGGTTTCCTTCGAGCTGGAGTTTGGTTTTTACTGCCTTTCCAGCTTGCCGAGGACTTATTTTACTCCTGTTTCAGCCACAAGGAAATGAGTGTTGATGTCCATCTGAAATGTGCTGCATGCTGGGTTTCCTGCCATCCAGACCACAGCAGTGACAATTTTATCAGAAACTGAGCTAAACCCTGTCCACCTTTAAGCTGGGAGAAAACAGGATTTGGTCTCACGCTAATTGTACTGAAGGCTGAGTGACCTTTTTGCTTTCTCTCCTCATTCCTTGGTTAAATCCATCCACCCAGGGAACGACCCCCAAATACCACAGCCTGCAGGGAAGCACTGAAAGCCCAAAAGAAGCAGAACAAGGTAGCAAAGCTGGGAAGAGCAATTGGAGAGGAGATTGCTGAGATGGAGCTGCCAAAGAATTGAGAAGCTGCAGCCCCTGCAGTGGGACCCCCCAGCCCAGGTAGGCAGCTCTCAGCTGTCAAGGAAATCAGCATTTCATGGAGCTGAAGGTCACCCTTGGGCCAGCTGTGGGGGGACAGAGAGCAGCCGCTGCGGTCACCATGGTGCTGGAAATGTCACGTCCAGCCAGAGCTTTAGTTTTGCTTTTCTATTGTCTGTTGTGCTAAAGGAAGCTTTGTCGGCAAATGGACTTCATGGGAAGTTTGTCTCCCTGCTGCTGACTTTGTGCAAAACAAAACAAACAAAAAAAACCCTAAAAAACCTAAGCAAAAAAAAAAAAATCCAGGAACAGAAATTCCCAGGAGGAATCAAGAGGTGAAATTTGAAAACAAAAATAAGGGAAGGAAGAAAAAAACTACACTAAACAACCCATCAGCATCAGCCTGATGATGAAGAGAAATGCTGTGGGCTGAGGAATAATGGTTTGAAGCTTGCATCGTTCTCAGAGGGATGTGCCCCACGTTTACAAAGCTCTCTGAAATGCACTGGGGCTTGTGCAGTGTCACGGGAGCAGTGTGGCAGCGGGTCAGTCCTCTTCAAGGCCAGGAGGGCCAAAACCAGGGTGACTGCAGTTTGTCACCCTGCACGAGAGTGACCCGGAGGGGCTGGGTGAGAGTCCCTGGTTTGTTCCTACCGACTGCCAGGCTGCTTGCTGTGCTCATTAACGAGTCCAGAGGAGTCTGTGCCTTTCTTGTCTCATTGAAAAGGTGAAACAGCCATTTCACCAAAGGGGAAACTGAGGCACAGAGCGGCCAGCCTGCCCCAAGTTCTCTTTTAGCGCCGAAAGCGAATGCATTCCCTCTCTGCCCTGCACATCCTCCGTGCTGGTGCCACTCTGTTCAGAGGCAGCTCTGCCTTTCCCCAGCCTGGATCTCGTGAACCCTTCAGGATCCAGCACATCTCCCCCCTGCCCTGCCCCAGGCTCGTTTATTCCATGCTGGGCTCCCCAGGTGGATTTGCCAGCACAGCTCATTCCTGCCCTGCAAGACCTGTGCTATTTCAGGCCAGCACTGCCTGCAGCTCCCCAGGTTTCTCTCCCCCATCCTTCCTGCATCTGCTGACAGCTGTACAGACCGTGTGGAGCTTCAGCAGCATGGGCAGGTGACACTTTGGCTTGGGCACAAGGTCTCCCCACCCGGGATTGGCAGGGAGAGGAAATCTAGGCTGTCACGCTCAATTACATTTTTCCCTGGGTGACCTTTGTTTCCATAACACAATTTTTATTATTTGACTTTGTAATATTGATTTTGATTTCCTTTTTAGATTCATTTTCTTTTCGCTCTTTCCTGCAGGGTGTGACTTGGTTAACCTTCGACATCTGCTTGCTCTGTAGTGTGAGGCAGGAAGGGTCACTTGTCCATGGAAAATGACCTGGAAGAAAAGCAAGGTTTTAAAGAAGGCTTGTTTATGAACTGGCCTTGCTTCTGGTGCTCTAAACTGAGCCACTTCATCCTGTCCTTCCTGAATACCCCCTGGCTTTATGGGGAGTTGTCTCCCTCATCCAGAGGTGAATGGGAACTGCACGGCAGCAAAGCAGGTCTGGATGTGGAGCTCCTCTGCTCTTTGCTGCCAGCTCCAATCTTCTGATTGCAAGGGAGAATTGCCACAGAAATGTGCCCATCTCCTTCCGTTCCATCTTCAGCAGTGACCTGGAGCGATGCTTCAGATGGAGAAAGAATTCTGTTGTAGCAGGTAGAGTCTAAGGTAAATTTCCCACGGAGCTGACATCTCCAGCAGCCTTTGAGACAAGAAACTCCCCTCTCCTCTGCCTGCTCTGTGCACAGGGGTTGGCCAAGGTCTGCGGTGCAGAGTGGCACAGGCTGATGTTGCAGCCACCCCAGGGGATGGACTTGGGACCATCTGTGTCTTTGGGAAAATGCCCTCATTATCTGGCAGCGCAAAGGACTGCCCAAGATGCACTGTTCCCTGGGCTCTGAGAGAAACAGGGTCTTCCCACCCTTTCTGTCCTCAGGTAGGTCAGGACAGGCTCAGAGACCCTGCTCAGAGCTGCTTTTGCCCTCCAGGGACAGCACAGCTGGAGCATGCCGTGGTCAGCAAAGTCAGCAGCCGAGCTCCAGCCGTGCACAGCAAAGATCTTTATTCAATTCCCTGCCACCATCCCAATAAACCCCAGGAGAATGAGCTATCGATGAGAATCTGCATGTGTGGGGAAGTGAAAGGACAGCCAGGCGTCTGACCACTGAGCAAGTGCTGACAGAAACACCTCGGAGTGCCAGACACCTTGTTAGCCAGTTTATATTGTTCTGGTGAATCACATGCTTGTGTTTCCACTGTGAAATATAGTCCCCAGCAGAGGGAAAATATTAAACCAGAGAAAGAACCTTTACAGCCTTTTCTCCTTCCACCCTCACCTTCCTAATTACTTTGGATGTGCAAAGGGTTTGTCATAAGTTGTTTATTCTCTCTCTCTCAGTTTTTCTTTTTAATAATCCCAGGGCTTGGGGTTCTTCTCAGCCTTCCTCCTCAGAACCACCTCATCCTCCTGTTGCAGTGTGAGGCCAACAATTTTTTTCCTCTTTGCTTATTTTCACAAAAGACTAAGAGAAAGAGATTGAAAAGTTTCATTTCACCTTAACACACACACACACACATATATATATACATTTATATAAAAATTTATTTATTTTTTGGTTAACCTCCCTAGTCCCAGTGAGCTGAGTCTGTTCCCTCCTGCCCACCTGTTGGTGTTTTAGAGATGGGAAGCCCTGAAACAATGACACACCCCAGACATCCAACAGATTTGTTGGTCTTGGAGGGGAGATTTGTCTGGGGAACAAAACAAAACATCAATTCAAAGGTCTGTGGCCGAGGAGGGAAGGGACTGAGGTGTTTCAAGGCTGGGATGTTGCAATAGGACAAGAGGTAATGGTTTTAAACTGAAAGAGGGTCAATTTAGATTATATATAAGGAAGGAATTCTTTACAGTGAGGGTGGTGAGGCCCTGGCACAGGTTTCCCAGAGAAGCTGTGGCTGCTCCATCCCTGGAAGTGTTCAAGGCCAGGTTGGATGGGGCTTGGAGCAAGCTGGGGTAGTGGAAAGTGTGGGAAAAAACCCACATTTCATGGAGTTTGGGACTAAATGACCTTTAAATTCATTTCTAACCCAAACCATCCTGTGATTCTATCACTCCCTGTCCCACCTGCAGGCAGAATTAACCCACTCCTTGCCCTGGCTGGGATCTCCCTGCTCCTGCTCCCCTTTTTGGAGCTCAGAATCACAAAGGACAGCACTCCGGGGAGCATCCTCAGGGCTGCTCCCTCGGGATAACCACTGCCGGGATTTCCTCCTCTTCCTCGCCCCGGAGGCTTCTCCTGGCTCAGTCTGGCTCAGGGTGCGGGTGGGGGCAGCCAGCGGTGGCCCCCAGCCCCATGTGCCGGCATTTGCTGCCCTCTAGAGCCAGCGCCCAAATCTCGCCTTTTTTACAGGAAAAAACCGGGAGAAAGCAAGTCCTGACAATCGTGTGGCAGAATGGCAGAAGCAGTGGAAACTCACCCGCGGCTCGGCAGGGTGAGACCCCTTAGGGGCATCAGCATGCACAGGGAGAGCCCTGACCACCAGCTCTCCTAATAATAATTACAATTTGTCCTTCACTCCAGCACAGAGCACAGGGGTCTNTCGTGTGGCAGAATGGCAGAAGCAGTGGAAACTCACCCGCGGCTCGGCAGGGTGAGACCCCTTAGGGGCATCAGCATGCACAGGGAGAGCCCTGACCACCAGCTCTCCTAATAATAATAATAACAATAATATTAATAATAATGATCTGTCTCTCACTCCAGCACAGAGCACAGGGGTCTGTCACACAGCTGGGACCACCAGCCAGCTACCATCAGCTGCTGCACCCAAAAAACCTGAACCCTGACCCTTCCTCAAGGAGGTGAAAGTGGGGATTTGCCCAAAACCAGTGTCTCCCATTTGCCTTTTTTCTGCTCATAGGGACTTTGATGCAGCTCACCTCACATATATTTTCCAGGGGAGTGACACAGAGCTCTGTCCCTTCCTGCATCACTCCTCTGAGTCTCACACAGAGCATGACCCCCTGATCATGCTGTCTTCTCCTTCCCTGAACAATCCCTCTCCTGTTTTTTCCACCCCTGAAGACCTCAGAGGAGTTGCAGTCATTAACAGGAGGTGAGAATCTTGCCCTTCTGCTTTAGTTGCTTCCAATACATTTTTTTTTCCCACCTCTTCCCAGCGGCAAAACTTTCCACCCCACGGGCTGAGCAGGGGTGGTGGCAGAGGGACATCGAGTCTCTGTGGTGTGTTTGTCACTTGGGGATCCTCGTGCACACTGGATAAGGTTTTTCAGTGAATTCTTTGAGTCTTAATCCGACTGCAACCGTCCTGAGCAGCGATGTCATCAAGGCCAATGCTGGTGCAGAAGGCATCGAGCAAGAGGGCAATTGGCTAAATTGCGTTTTCCTAAATAATCCAAATTATTCCCTGCTACTGAAGCCCACCCGGACAGCTTTATTTGGGGCGAATGGCCACTGCCTCCTGGGATTTCTGCAGGGACAGACACAGCACGACCCCAGCCCTGCTCCCACAGGCTGGAGGGGAGCAGCAGAGCAGGGATGAGGTGGGAGCAGCCCGGGATTTGGGCACAGCACTAGAGGGCAGGAGAGCTCTTCTCCAACCGCGCCGCTCAAGCCTGGTTGGCATTCTTGCACAATTTCCCCCGCTCGGTGGGTCAGCTGTGAAGTTCGGTGACTCACTGCAGGAAATGACCCTGTGGGGCTGCAGTTGCTGTCTGCTGGCCTTCCCTAGGCTGGGGCAGCCTCCATCCAGGGGTTCCACCATCGGACGAGCGGAATTCCTGGCAGGTTTTGCTGCCTGGGAGTTTCTCCCAGCGAAGAAACACTTGGAGAAGGAGGCTCCAGAGGTTCCCCCCACACCTTGCATGTCTCTGGCTGCAAGGTGAGCTCTCGTCCGATAGCAAAGCAGGTACCCAATATATTCTTCTTCTCTTCTTCCTGGTGTAGCATCAGCACCTGAAAAATTGGCTTTTTTAACAGTGTATTGCTCCCTCTTGAAGGTAACCAGCTACTGCCATCCCTTTAGCTCTATCCAAATGTCCTGCAAACCATCCCTGTGGGATTTCACGCTGCTCTGTGACAGCCTGCAAAGTGACTTCCCTCTGCACAAAACTTCTGCTCTCCTGGCCACTGCTCTGCCCTCAACAACACACTCTGAAGGACGCAATCAGCTCTGGGGTGTTTTTCCCCAGCTGACTCCAGGGGATATTTAGAAGCATCAGGTTTTCCCAGCGCTGTGAGTTATATCTTAATGCAGAAACCACAAGAGAAACTCCAGCATCCCCCGGAAGGCGACACATCACGGGCACAGCGGGGCTTTTTGTATCAGAGACTAGGAAAAGACCTTCCAATTTAGTAGCTGTTCCGTTCATATCTCACATTATTGCACACATGCTCCTTCTCCCTTGCCCAAGTCTGAGAACGGGAGGGTGTGAGGATAGCAGCTTGTTACTTCATCTGTCTGCTTCCTGTGTGTACTCCCAGTCGGGTCTGCTCTCATTAGCATCACCCGCTGCAGCTCCTCGTTACTACTGCTCACTAATACGAGTGAGTCAGCACAGCTCAGCGTGGCTGCAACAGCCACCATTTACATCTGAGGAAAGCCTCCACCTAAATCTTTCCCTTTTTTTGTTAGATTTATTAAGCAGATGCACTCAGGAGCTCTCCACGAGGCTCTCAGTGAAAAAATTTGTGAGAGAAAGATGCATACTCTGCCCCTTAGACGTTTTCTCCTACAGCTTGTGCCCAGCCCAGGGTGTGTGAGATGTTTAAACAGGCTCACGAAGTCGCTTTCTAAGTTGTGTGTAAAGCTTACAGAAATAGCAACCTCCTGAATGATTTATTTGATAAGGGAAGTAAACAGTCTCTGACAGCTCACCAGGCTTCAGATTTATTGGCCTGTAGCACAGGGCACTACCTGCAAGTCATTGTTGTGATGTTTGTCCCTAATTAAGTTGTAGAAATGAGTTCATTTTCAAATAGGACCATAATCATTGTTTTATTGCCTGGAGCTCTCCCCCTGGGCTTTGCTGTCACTTCCCTCTGGAGTGAACCCACTTGTCCCCAGGGAGCTGCCACTGCTCCCTGGGCTCCGATTGAAGCAAGTGTGTAGGTTGGGATGGCAAACACGGAGCTGAGGGTGTCAGGCAGCCAGGAGCAGGAATGGGATCACAGTGCTCGTCTGGGGCAAATCCAACCTTTGAATGAGTACCACCCTGCCACTAAACCATTTCTATTCATGTTTTGAACACTTCCAGGGACTCTGAGCCCACCATTGCCCCGGGCAGATGTTACCACTGCTTACCACTCTTTCCATGAAGAAATTTTTCCTAATATTCAAATCTGAACCTTCTGGCATAACTTGAAGCCATTTTCCCTTGCTCTGTTGCTGGCTGCCCAGCAGAAGAGGCTGACCCTCACCTGGCCACAACCTCCTTTCAGACAGTTGTAGAGAGTTAATTGTAATTGATCAATTTTCATTTTGCTGCTGACTGCTCCAAAAGAAAGATTCTGCCATGGCAGCGAATTTGGGAGAAGGCAGAGCCTGTGAGGGGTGAGGAGATTCTGAAGGGTCAGGAGCATCAGCAGAATATCCCTGTATCCTGATCCCATCCCGTATCCCGATCCCATCCCCTATCCCGATCCCATCCCGATCCCTTCCCGTATCCCGATCCCATCCCATCCCATCCCATCCCGGTATCCCTTTGCCCATCCCCTATCCCGATCCCATCCCACTGCCCATCCCGTATCCCGATCCCATCCTGTACCCTGATCCCATCCTACATCCCTCTGCCCATCCGGTATCCCGATCCCATCCC
>VZRM01007377.1:300387-385707 GCA_013397955.1 Grantiella picta | reverse complement strand
GAGCCGGGCAAGGCCCCCCGCTCCCGGCCAGTCCCCCGGGGCTCCGGACAGCGCGGGCGGCGAGCGGGCCGGGCCGGGCCGGGCCGGGGACCGCGGGAGATGCTCTGCCCCTGCCCCGGCGCCTCGTCCTGCGCTGCCCGGCCGCTCTTTGCCTGGGCTTTGTGTCTCCGCCGCGCTTTCCTTTTTCCCCGCTGCTTTCCTTTTTCCCCCTCTCCAGTTCTTTTATTTTAATTCCCACGTTCCTGCACCCCTGCCGTCCTTGCCGTGCCGCCAAGCATCAGCCCAGCCGGGCGCTGCAGCGCTTTGGGCCTACACGCAATGATGGATTTCAACTTCTCCCAACTTTCCTCTCCCGGTGTTTGTGCAGGAGGATAAAAGACGGGTCCGTGGGCAAATGTCAGAGGGAACTTGCACTTTTTTTTTCCCTCTTTCCCTCTGCCTGGGGTGCTCATGAGAGCCAGAGCCAGGGGAGGCTGCTGAGATCCCTCCTGCAAGGAAACGCTCAAGCACGGATCGTATTGTCTCTCTGTGCTTCTGGAGTCGTGCCTGGTTCTCAGTTGTCACTTTAGATGGTTGAATGACCCTGTTTTCCTCTGTAGTGGGAGTAGTACGTTTAAAAGATTCAATTAGTGTCGTGCGAATCAGGCGGCGAAGTTACGTGGTTTAATTGCGTTGCATTTAATTAGCAGGGAAAAATCGATGCTGTTTTGTATATTTCATTGTAAGGAATAGCTAGGCTGTGTCCTTCTGGGGAGCAGCCTGAGTAGGGATGTGCAAAGCTTCCCAGGACGGATGCAGGAAGGATCCTGTTTCCAAGGAGCGAAGCCGGTAGCAGCACGTTCTGGTTTGGATCATCCCAGCCTGGTGTGCCTGCACCGTGTGAGGTCTTATCATCCCAGCCCGGTGTGCAGGGTTCTCATCATCCCAGCCCGGTGTGCAGTGTTCTCATCATCCCAGCCTGGTGTGCAGGGTTCTCCAGGGCTGCGGGTTCTGGAGCTGCCCCGGGGGATGAGCAGACTGCCAGCCGCTTCTCTGTGCAGCACCTCGGCATCTTTCCAGCTCTTCGCGCTGACTTACTGTCTAACAAGTGTGCGCCGCGTCGGGGGACAAATGTGACTCCAGAAATATCACGGGTTAATCCGGTGTGCGATCCCTTTCGCGGTATCCCTGCGGTCCTGCTGAGCTTTTCCATCCTTGTCCCTCACTCCAGCGAGCAAGGAAGGTGTTAGCAGAGTACACAGACCTCGGGCCAGCTCTGGAATAATTGCCACTTGTTTATGCTAGAGGTGAATTTGGCTTGGGATTTAGTAACTGTAGACAGTAATTACAGACGTATAAATAAGTGATCACGTTTTGTTTATTCGCGTGCAGTAAATAACCCTGGGAGAATAGTAAATAGAACTCCACACCAGCAAGGCAGTGCGAGGCGTTCAAGCACAGGAAGATGACTCTGGAAACACACACAAACTCAGCACGGTTCCATAAACAATAGAACAGAGAGGCCAAGAAATACCGTATAAATAAAAATACCATATAAAATGCCACATAAAATACCATATAATAGCAATAAAATACCATATAAAAATCATACCCTGCACAACCTAGAGACCAGACACACTGAGCTCCTCACTGAAGAACTCAAGGATCATGCAGGATCCATCCCCAGCTCGGTGCTATGAGTGTGCAGTTGGAAGATGCAGTGGGAGAAGCCTTGCTGCAGAGACATTTGTTCTGTGCATGCATCACAGTGACGATTTGCTGAACAAGAGAAACTGTAAATCTGGGAATCTGCCCTCTTTCAACTGCTTGTACTTTCATTTCTTTAGGAAGGATATTAAAACAAAAATTCGGTCCAAATATAAATGGGAGGAGAGGAGGCAGGGAAGGAGGGCTGGGAGCCAGCTGTTCCAGAGCAGCACTGCCTCCATCGCTGTTTCTGAGTGTTTGAACTCCTGATTGACACAAACAGTTTGGTTAATAGCGTCACCGAATAAACACAGGCTGTAACACCACAGCCATTCTGGGGTAATGTTTGGCAAAACACGTACAGTAGCAGAACAAAGGATACAGACTCAGGAAGCAAACGCTGTGAGGTCCAAGGTCTGCGTTTGTGTACATTTGAATTTGGGTTTCTTATGGGGACAGAAATTCATGCATAACCCATTAGGTTGTAAATAAAATAGACTATTGCCTGGTCACAAGCCTTGGTGACAAACTTGGGAATGGGCTTGGGCTTTGGTTTGAGTCGTGTGTACATCTAGACAGGCTGCTGGGAAAAATGTGTTACCCCTTACAGGGTTAGACCCCCAGAGATCCTCATCCATCTGCTCCCTGGGTCCTTAACTGAAACACCTTGTTGGCACTCAATAAAAAACAATAATAAATGATTAGAGATAACAGCTTCCATCCTGTCCATGAAGGAAGAGCAGACAAGGCTCCCCCCGGAGCCTTTCAGTGCTGCTGTTTAATCAACAGAAGGGTCACTGTAGAGCAATTCAGAGCCCTGCTTTGGAGTGAAGGGCAGCCATCTGGTAACATGGAATGAAATGGTGTATTTGGGGTTTGCTAGTGTTAGAGCCCCTGTTTTGTTAGGCTCCAGCCTGGAGACTGCAGACACTTTTCCAAAGCAGAACCCTTCTTGGCTTGAAGGGAAGGAATGGCCATTGGCTTTTCTTTACTCCAGAACTGTGACTTCTTATCCTCACTTGCAGAAAATATTTGCTCTCCCCCTTTTGATGTGAAATCCAAAACAGGGATGCCAAGAAAGAGCGGAGAAGGTCACAGATTCTGCTTGGGTTTCCTGTTACCATGGCGATGCATGAATTCCTGTTTTTATTTACCTGATGGATTACGTGCTCCGGGGAATTGAAATACTCTGCATCATTCAGGGAGAGTAAGGGAGCATTTAGACACCATCAGCTCTAAACCCAAAGCTTGTTGTGAAACAAGTCCATTCAAAAACGCCGTTTTATTAAAACCAAAGAACATATGGGTGCCATATTTTGAAGGTTAATTCCACTTGGTGTTTTCACTCTTAGTCTTGTCATTTCTTTCTTGTTTTCATCTCCCTTGTGAACTTGCTTTTCCAACAGCTGCCTGCTAAAGGTTGTTTGAGATAACTGTTTCAGGTGTTAGCTACCTGGAGTGCAGGCAGTCATCTCTATTCTGCTCAGGACTCAACAGGATGTGTTTATTCCCAGTAGACCAAAAATGCTGTTGGCTTCACCTTTTACTCATAAGCACTTTCCTGATAAACAAATTCACCTCAAATTCTCACCCTTTAGTATTGGTGTGATAAACATCTGGGGGTAATCCCAGGAGAACTCTGTTCTTAAGAAAATGGCAAAACTGGAGGAACAATTCAGGAGGTCGTGTTATTCCCATCTTTGCAGGAATTTCATGTTTATCTGGAGTCCTCCATGCCAATTTAAGTAATTCTGAATTGTGCAGCTGCGAATGTTTTTGTATTAATATGAAGTTTCCTGGGGATTTTGTTTTTGCAGAGGGTATATTTTGAACTGTCATCATGTCTTGGATCATTTTATGGAAATCAGCCTGCCTGTTTTTTATACCTGTACAGCTCTTTGCAGTTTCTCTTTGTCTGCCATGCTTAGGTGAGTTACTAGGCAGGACTCTTTCTCAGTTCCATTGTGCATTCACAGCTGAATCATGTTCCTCGATATAAGCGAGAGCTTTCAGGATAGAAAATTTTGCAGCTGAGCAGTTAAAGTGCTTCTCTACTGGTAGTTTTCAAGCAAATGAAGACTTATCTTGAAATCTGGAAATGAAATCCTTCTAAAAACTCACCTCACAACCCCAGAGGCAGTTCAGTTCCTATTCTTTCTTACTCTGGCTTTTAGCACCTACCTGCTCCCATAGTGACATCCCACGTGTGTTTAACTATAACTTGTTTAAACAGCATAAAAAATCCAGGCCAGTTTTGTGTGCAGGTAAAATACAGGTACGAGATGATTGCTGCTTTTTTTAATTTCCAAAATGGCACAAAGAGCAGAATTTGGCATCTTTTGTAGGTCGTTGTAGGTTGACAGGTGGTGTGTTCTGAAATGTAGCCTGTGGGATAACTGCTGCAGGATTGAGATGGTCATAGCAGAAGGAAGTGGGCAAGGAGTGGAGAAAAAAAGACAGCTGAAGGCTACTGGAATGTGAAGCAGCTGGGCTGTGCCTTAGTCAGTGAAAAAGCAGAAACTGGAAACAATTGCTAAATTTATTTTCAGTGTAAGCAATCGTTTTCCTTGAACCACAATGACTAAATATATCTGTTGGTTGTGATTTTTATGTGGTGGTAGCTCACTGGCTCTTGCTAACCTCCTGGCAAGAAGAAAGAGGATTGGAAGTTCACTGTCAGTCAAGATCATAAAACAAATATCCCTCGTTGAGATAGATCTCTTGATTCTCTTGCAGGGCTCTGCTTGCTACAATGTGTTGCCTGAGTGAAAGAAGCCTGGGTGTTTCCTTTCTCTAGGCAAGGTAGTCAATCTGTAGCTCCTCTTTCACGTTTCCTTGGGGTTTTGTTCATAATTTTGGAAGTCTTGAATTGCAGTTGATGCTCTAGTGACTCTGTTGTAGGTGCAGACAGATTCTGATGCAAAGGTGTAGGTCTTTTTTTAAAAAGATATATACATTAAGACCTTATTTATTCCAAAGTTTTTTTTCTGAGGGTAGAATTGGCAAAATGAGCTTTGCTGTTGATTTACAAATCCTTTGGAAAGAGCACATTCCATCCAGAATCTTACAGCATTTCAACTGCAAGTGGAGGAACATGAAGAGTTAACTTTCTAGACTTCATTTTAAAAAAAACTACAGAGATGTTGTACCATCCTTGGCAGAGGCATTTGATGGCTAATCAGGTTTAATTCAATCACTCAATCATTATGTGTATTATTGGTAGCTCTCAGTGGGAGCTGGAATTCTTTGTTAACAAAGCACCCAGTTTGGAAGATCCCTTGTACCCCAGCAAAGGCAAGATGATAAAGAACATCTTCTGTCTTTGTGCCAGATAAAACACCAGAAACTATGTTGTATATTAAAAATAACAAATTACATGTCAGAACTACAGGTACGGTGATTTAATAGCCTCCTTCCTCTCTCCCCCTCCTCACCACACCCATCATTTTGCATAGTTTGAATACATGTAGTGGATATAACTTGTTCAGTTTTCCAAAGCATATCGTCACAACATTTTGCTGCTGGAACTAGAGATTTGGGATCTTTTGGTAGTTTGGGAAGCTCTTGTCATCATGTAATGTTGCTTAGCATAAAAAGAATCCTTTCAGCCTGCATTCTGCCTGTAGACTTTACATTATCTGGAGAAAAACCCTGTGTATGGAGAGGGGGTGCTTCAGCTTCTCAGATTTGTGACAGAATAGGCTTTTCTCTCTGAAAAGAATTGAAAATTTATTATGCTGTCAGTGCCTGAATACTTGGGAAATTCTGCTTTGGCGTTGCATCTTTTTTCTTTATTAGCATATGACTGTGGGGTTCAACCAGTGTCATGGAAGGAGTATTAAAATCACATAGCTATTGCAAGGGTATTAGCTTTGTTATTTGTAATTTTTTCTAAATAACCAAAGTTTGGCTTGTGTAGTCTACAGTTGAGAAATACTGTAGAACAAAATGGGATGAGGGGATGGTAAGAGAGAACAGTGTGTTGTTCTCAGGGTTTGAGATCAGAGGAAAAGGGAGAACAGGTTGAAGGAAAACTAGATTTATTATCCTTGCAAGTTTGAGTTTGCAGTCCCAGAACGCCAAGCTGTATAAAAAGATGACTGGAGAAGGAAAAAGATGCGCCACAAATGCAGATGTTGATGGAATGGGTTGAAACACCAGAAAATAAGTGAGAGGATGCCTGACCCACTGGTGATGGAAGAGGAGGGAGCAGGGGGCTGAGCTGCGTGCGAGGAGAGCAAAGAGGAAAAGACAAGACTGATGGCAAAGGAGGAAATCAGGCAAGGAGGACATTCCTGACAGCTTTCATGGGAGCCTTTTCCAAGGCAGAGAGACAGAAGATGAATTTCAGCAATCCGGAAAAGCTGCAGGAATCCTGCAGGTTGGGACGTGCTGCCAAAGGAATGTTCTGCAGTTGTGCTGTTCACGTTACTGCAGCCTGGCAAATTACAACTTTATTCCCTGACCCACAGCATCCACTCTTAAAAATACATTTCCAATCACTTCTTAAGGTGTCTGACATTGGCACTGACAGAGCAAACAGTTTCATCTGTGTGAGAGAGAAATGATGTCCTCACATGTTCTGTGAAGCAGCCTGAGAAGGCTGATGGATCACATTATTGATCTACTTTTATTTGGGTTGCATATTTCAGTGAAAGCTCTCCAGCTTTGAAACAGTCTCTTCATGTTAAATCTCTTTGCTGTTTGAGCTGCTACCATAGCTCACCTGCTCTGGAGTTTGTGAGATAATATTTCCTTGGTGAGAGCAATGGAGAAGTGAATAGAAACAAGGATAGGAAAACAATGGTTTGTGTCAGAGTATTCACTTGGTGTTGTGGGAGGTACAATATTCACAGTGTTTGGGTGAACTTGCTTTCTACTGTATCCTATTCAGGAAAGCGTCTAAAAGATCTGAGAATTGACAAGAGCTATATTCTAAATAATATTTTGGTTCCCATTTTGTACCCCTCTGAGGGTCGAATGAGATGGGTGGCACTGAAGAGGAGATTTCTTAATTACAGAACAGAGACTTCTTGAATTGAAAAAAATGCATGTTTGGCATTATCTTACTTTACCTGGATGACCCAGTCTGCTGCTTTGGGTAGAGTTTTTCTGGTGCCATGAAAATCCTGTGTGTTTTGTGATGTAAGTTAACATCTTGGCGTGGCCATCAGTGCCTCTGAGGAAATCCTAATCCATTATTCTGCCCAGGGAGAGAGGTTAAAGCTTCCTTGCACTCATTCTTTCTCTCTGAAGGCTTCATGGGGGGATGCCCTTTGTTGAGTACTTAACATATTCACTGAACCAGTCCCATTTATATTCTAAACGAGATCTTTAATTTCATCCCTGATGTGTACAAAATCTTGGAGTTTGAAAGAAAATTCATGAGATTTTTCTTTTTTGGGTTTCTGGAAAGAAAGGAAAAAATCAGCGGCAGTTAAAATCAAAGAATAGTTGGTAAAGTAAGAAAATAAAGCAGCCTGATTAGTTGATTAAACCTTGATAGAATTTTACCAGGAGACTGAATATATAATTCTGTATCTGTCCAGCTGTAGTTTACAGTGTGTCTTTAATAATTCAAACGGGAACCAAAGGAGTATGTTCCCAATATACATGCATATTGTTTTATTCCTTAACTTTTGATGGGTTTGTTTGGGTTCTGTCACCAATCTGTCCTGTCTGTGCTGCCCAAGAGATGTTAAAGTAGCCTCAGGAATTCATTCCATATTTAGAAAGTTTCCTTTACGAGCCAAACGTCACAAAGGGCGCCCAGGGAGATCAATATTGCAGTTCTGGTTGTGGAGTACATTCCAATCAATTCTGGAGAGCAGGGCTCGGTGAATCCATCTGACAATGGGTTCAGTTAGCAGGACAATACTGTTTAAACACAGTTTTTCTTGAATGTTTTGTGATCCTTTCAGTTGTGCTCTGCCTATATTAACTTTGTCAATTTGAGCGTTTTGCCTTTTTTTTTTTCTTTTTAATGCTTAGTGCAGCCTTGCATTTCACAGTTGAGAGTGATGTGCGCTGCAACTTTCATATGTAAGAAAATGAATTATCCCTCTTTGGATATATATTTTCCATCTTTTTTTTTTTTAATTCTACCTTTTCTGCTTTTCTTAGTAGAAGAAGCTTTAAACTGAATTATATACAAGAATAGTATGTTAGAGGAACTAGGGAATTCTGCCAAAAGGTTTAGTTAGAACTCATCTATGAATTTACAGGGATTTACAGAAAATCTAGAGCACTGGTTTGTGCAGGAGCTGGTTTGTCTGTATAAATATCCTTGAAAGGTCACATGAAATCAGATGTTAAGGCTGATGCCAGATTTTTGACGGAGCATGGTAAGAGCAGTGCAGGGGTTGAATTTAACTTTTACTGCTTGGAATTGTTTCCCCAGGGCTCCTGTGTGGGAAAAATTTGCAGTACCCAAAACCATTGTGCATCTGAAAGTCACATGGCTTTTAAAAACCCCATAATCTTGTATCTTTATGAGCAATACCTGGAACATAACTGACAGAAACCGAGGTGGGGAGTTTCTGTTTTCAGCTTAGTTTTTTCTGGGGTTTTTTGGTGTGTAGCTGTTTGCTCTTTGTCACTGGAATCAGTGGCACTTCTGTCCCCTGCTCTGTCTGTCTGTCTGGGATGTTGTCTTACAGGAGAAACATTACAGAACCACCTTGTGGAGTGAATTTAAGGAGTGGTATTTAAAGTACATGGGCTGGCACTCTCAGCTCTGGCCAGTTTGGTGATATTCAGGAGCACAAAATCCCTTTAAAGAAAAAACACTGAGTCTTCATGCATAACTTGGCACATCTGTCAGAGATAAGTTCGCTCCTTGTCTGCACCTCTCTTCCTTAATCTGTAACATCCTCACATAAAGCAGTCGGGATAGCTCATCCATCCTCTATTACACCTCTTGGACTTGCTGGCCAGTTTCTGTCAAACTTCACAAGGGAATGGATATTACATTTTATTTACATTTCTGCACATGTTCTGAAGAAAGCTGAGGAAATCAAAGAGGCTGCAAATAGGGTCTTCGTTATGGCAAAACTGAAAACGTGTCTGTCCCACGTTTGTAGCTGTTTGGCAAACGTGACTTGTGAACGGCCTGGAATGGGGAATGCCAAAGAAAAGTGGAATCTTTTGGAAAAAAGCAAATATGTGTGTTTTGGAGACAGTTCAGAGGTACCAATCGGGGGCAGTGAAGGGTGGGTTGCTGATAAAAGCCTGGTAAAAATTGCAGGGCAAAAAACCTCTTAAAAACTATGCCAGGAAAGAACTTGGTTCTTGTTACTGTCTGTGCCTATTTCCAGGTAGCCTTTAAACAAAGATGGTTTTGTTCCTGTCTGTCTCAGGTCAAAACACTTGTACAAATTCCCTAAATATTCATTGGCAACTCTTAGATTTATCCTGAAACACAACCCTGTTCGTTAGACCTCAAACGTGAGGTGTGCATTTCAGTGGGACACTTTTAGGGCTCCCTGGAGACATCAGGAGAACTTCTCTGAGCTTCCTTTGGGCTGGCAGCCTGGTGAGTGCCAAGCTCCAAGGGATCCAAACCCTCCTTCGACCTGGGCAGAGGAATTTATCTGTAAATCCTGAGGGTCTTTTGGCAACAAGGTGTGTAAGAGTGAAAAAGGATGAAAAGGATGCTGGAAGGTTGTTGATTGACCATTGGCTGACAGTTGGACCAGATCATCTTGAAGGTCTCTTCCAGCCTTGATGATTCTGTGGTTCTGAGGGCTAACACGCTGTAAGTTTTATTATTGTTTTACCATTTAATTCTTTTCAGATGAGATAATTCACATCTAAAAGCTTTGGCAACATAGTATACCAAGTTTCAAATATTATCATAAAAGAAAAGAGTCATGCTAGAAATATTAGTACTCAGTTGTATACATTTAATGAGATTGTTATTCAAAGCTTTTATGTCCAAAACAGTAACACTGGTTTGTGTTGATGCTGCATGCTCTGATCTTAACCTTTAGGATGATAACAAAGCACAAAATCTGGCTCCTCCTGCAATCCTTTGCCCTTCAAGGAGTCGTTTAGTTAAATTCCTTAATATTTTTGCAGCTGTGGTTGTGGTTTATTAACTGATGCTGCCTTGAAGAACAGCCTGTGTCTGCAGCAAAGTTTTCATTACTCATCTGTCAATACTTGCAGAGTAAAACAAATGGGTCTGGGTAGAGGTTTCTGCTCTTCAGTGTAATAAATGGTTTCTCTCCTTCCATCCCTGCTATTTTACCCGAGGAGAGGGTAGGGAATAGTTTTGATGCAGTGCATAGTTGTACTCTATTGGATAGGAGGGTCTGGCCCACTTTGTCAGGATTATTTTAAGCTATGATGTTTAGAATTTATTAAATGAAGTAGAAAGAATTAAAAGCATCTCTTTTGCCCAAAATATTCTCACGTCTACAGCTGTGAAATGCCTTTTATCCTGATTCATACCAGCTGAAGAATCTCTAGAATTTCTCTTTTGCATTTGGTAAAATACGATTTTAGGCCAGTTTAACAGTTTGCTTGTCAGGAGAAACCCGGGTGAGTTTGGTTTGGTCTTGGTTTTGGTTTAACATAGTCCTCAAAATTGAAAATCAGATAACCCAAAACTCTCCCATTGCTCTGTTTATTGAAGCAAGCTACAAGTTTTGCAGTAATTCCTTGGCCTCTGGGTGAAATGCAGGAGGCAGCTTATCTGCCTGGATTTTTGTGGGGTTTTCTGGCATGATCATTGCAGATGAAGAGCACATCTTATTTGGAAGTCCCTGCAGAACAGGGATGTCACCTTTGGGAGGTGCTGGACATGAGCTTCGTGCTGGTGAGCAGAAGGAACTGGAGGGATTGCTGTCGTGATTGAGCGGTGAATAGGAAATGCTTTGCTGTCCCAGGGCAGAGCTGCAGCTAAAGGACGAGCTATAATAAGTAGGGGAGAAGCACTTGCAGAACGCAGGGGTCTGACTCACTTGGCCACGTGCTTCTCTTGAGTTTCACACTTGGCTGTGACAAATACCGAACGGAGTAGCAGCCAGGCTAGTGAGCAAGTGTGCTGAGGAGCCAGAGCTCTGTGCTGACCTCTCCCTGTGCATGTGGCTTTTGGGGGAAATACCAGAGTCCTTGCCTCCTTTTCCTGCTGTGCAGCCTGCTTTTGCTTACTTTTATGCTGCTTCAGAAATTCAGGCTGGTGTAAAACCTCCCACAGCAGTTCCCTGGGCATGAAGATGTAAAGAGCTGAGGCCCAGCCCAGTAAAGGTGACTCATAACTGGAGCCTTGTTTTGTGCCCCTCTACCTACCCTGGCACATGATGTGCTGGATGGGAAATCGGTGCCAGTTTGCTCAGCACATGGAGCTGCCATCGACTGCATTTTAAAGTCTGTCCAGTTGGAGACTGCTCTGAGAGTGGAAGGAACCAAAACCTCTGCCAGACCTAGCGGCAAGCGTGAGGACCTAGTTTGGAGATAAAAACTGATTAGTGAATAATTCCCCCAGCATGAATAATCTCTGCCTTAAAAGATGAGTTGCAGATGGTTTTGGATGAGAGAGAGAGAGAGAGAGAGAGAGAGAAAGAGATCAGGTTTAAAATGTCATTCTTTCAGTAACCTGAATCTCCTGACCTTACGTGACACTGCAGAGATGATTTCAGCCGAGTAAGACCAGGAGGAGAGGCTGGATGTGCACCCAGTGCTTCCTGCCTTGGGCTGACCCCGAGCCCCAGTGTTATATTTACCTGGTAGTTTGAGAGGTCTTTCACTCCACAAGGTCAAGGAAAGCTTCCAAAACACAGGGGAGAGCCATTTGTAACTCCTCAAGTGAGGTTTAGTATCTGACATGACTTCTTGAACTATTTTCAGATTACTTATGCATCTACTGATCTTTCACCTTTACAGAGGTAACAGTACATGTGTGTTTGCCTGTCCTTGGCTGGAAAGCCTGCAGAAAACAAAACTGAAACCTAACACCAGGTTAAGGACTATCATGAGCAAGCTATGTCAATAAAGGCCATCGTTTTGTGTAGCCGTGCAGCTTTTCAAATTACTCCAGCGAGACTCTCTTGACAAATGCTTTTGTATTTTGTCTGTTGACTCATCCATCTCAACACTCACAGTAGCATTTCAGTACTGTCTTATAAAGCCTGTGATTGAAACAAGGCTGTTCTTGGGCTGGTTCATCAACAGATGCAATTAATACAATGATGTTTGTTTTGACACCCTGACTCACTGGCAGCATTGTAAGCAGCATTGCTACGCGAGGAGATCGCTGTGCTTGAGGACTCAGTCTGCAGGCAGATCACTCAATATTTGTATTCAGCTTAAAGTCAACACTGAAAGAGTTTCAGAGCTCTCCTAAGCTGGCAAACAGGCTCACTGGTGCTACCAGCGATGTTAACAAAAGGGCAAATCATAATCTGCAGCACTTCTAATTTATTTACAGTCGTATAAAACTCTGGGTTTTCATTCTGTTAGAGAGCACCAGAAGTATAAAAGGAAAGCTCAGAGGGATTTTCTCCTTGTGCTAGCCTGGGAAGGTGGTGAAGGAAATACGATTTGGACTCAGATATTTATTCTTTTAGTTGAACAATGTCAGTCCCTGACCAGTGCTTCTCAGATGTGTTTTACCCTGGGAACTTGTATAAAACGTCTTCCTTTTCAGCTATTTCATTTTTAGCTGTATACAGGGCGTAACCATTGTTTAAGGGAGTGTCGGTGGCATGGAGCCAGTTGATATCTAAACCCTGTCATGGATTGTTTTAAAGAGAGTATGATTTTCTGTACTGAGATATATTGATGACTGTTTTTCAGGGCAGGAAGTACCTGCTGACTCCAGCAGTTGCCAGAGCAGCTGTTCAATATGAGTAAGCCAAAGAAAAAATCTCGTGAAAGCCTTAATATCACTAGGATGCAGCACAAGCTTAAATGATCAGTACCAAAGTCTGGTTAAGCTGTATGAAGAAGTGCTTTCGTATTTTCACTTGTCTGGAATTTTGTATTGGGGAAAAAAAAATTCTGGTTCTTAGGGTATCAAAGTCTGTAGGATAGTTTACAGAGAGGTATTTAACTTCAGGCTAGTTAATATTTGTAAAGGCTTGTCTGGACACTCCCCAGACTCTTGCTCCAGGGTACAAATTTAATTGATTTATTCCATGTTGAGTTAATGCAGCAGTTTCTGTTCCTGCAAGTAGGCATCTCTGCTGGCTGCGTGGCTTTGAGCTTCCTCTGGCATTGAAGCACCCCTGTTACTGAGCCTGAGTTTCTACCAGGACCTGTATTAGGCAGGGCACGCACTGGAAATGCAGTCAGCTCCCTGTCCTGAGCTTCCTAATGAGCAGCTTGGGACTTTTTTTGTTATAGTCTGTCTGGTTTTAATCACAGAGCTGACTTCTGATGAGATTATGCATAGATTTCCATAGCTTTCCACCAAAAAGTTTGTTTTGAATTAATGAACATTTTCGTGAATTTGTGTAGTCGACATTTTGTGGAATAATAAATTACGTTTTGGTCCAGACCTCTCTGCTCAGTGCCAGGTGTGAGCAGCAGGCTCCAGTGGGCTCATCCAGGCTGTGGGAGGCTGGAGCAGCGCTACTGACCTTTGGCTCGCGGAAAAAACACTGAGCAAGGAGCACAGTGCTCCAGATGTGAACCTGTCTGGAAGCTGAGTGTGCAGAGATAAGCTGCTGATGGGAAACACCCTCTCACCTACAGCTTCTGCATTATACAAGTGAACCCAGTGTCATAGCTCAGCTTCTGAGACATCTCCAACCCCAGCTCAGTCTCTTCCTTCCTCCTCCATTTCGGCTCTGGGTTTGAATTGATTTTCATTTTTTATCATCCCTTGCTGTCTTTGATACCAGGATATGACTTCTTCTCTGTCAGCTCTCCCCACCCTTTGTTTCTCTCAGTTTGCAGTTTTTTTGGATGTGAACACTTGCGTTGCTTGTAGTGCATTCTCTGTGTCTCGAGGTTTTGACTCAGCAGCGTTGTCCTGGAGATGGACAGGGATGTGCCAGCAAGTAGTGGTACGTGTGTCACATCCAGAGAACACCCTCACTCATCTTCCCCAAGCAGCAGAGCTCCTCTTGCTGCTGAATGTGATTCTGGCTCATGAGGGTGGTAACAATGGGAAGTGTGGGATGTTCTGGCTTATTTTGAGGTCAAGATTTCATTTCCTTTGAGACAGCAATTTCATGAATCAAAAAGGAAAATGTGTAATGCTTAGTGTTCACCTGGAGCTTTACGTTTCTAGAGCATTGTGCAAACATTTCTTCTGCCCTTCTGGCTTCATGCTGGGTGGTGGTGTCTGTAGTGAGGTAAGAGTAGTGAGTACAGCTCCTGCCCTTCTTCCATTTACTGCTGAGGTTTCACTGGGTACTGTGGTCAGATGAACTCTTCTTCTCCATGAGCTTCTGTGTGCTTTTTAGTCATCCCTGGAGCTATGCACCCTGCGAGTAGGTTGTTAGTCCATGCTTTTAGGGATGTCATTAGGTAGTGAGAGTGGCAGTGCTGTGTTGTGGTGACATCTCTCCGCCTGGGAAGATCCAGGTGATGTGTGCACAGATCATGCCACCTAGAGGAACACAGCTGGCAAGGCTGCAGCCATCCTTTGCTGCCAAAATTTTGGTGGCTGTGCCAGTGGTCATGTTGAGACCTTCTCCAAGCAGTGCCCTCTGTGGCCTTGCCTCATGGTCCTTCATGAAGTCACGTCTGAGAAGGTCCCTTCACTGGTAGCTCTCCATCAACTCATCTCAACAAACATTTGTCAGCTTTCTACATGCTTATTTAGCCTCCTAAATGTTGATCCTGATCTTTCCCAGTGGCTCAAGAACCTTAAGTTGTGGATCTCCCCTCGTATTCCCTGGGAATTAGGGTGAGGAATCTAGTACAAGGTGTGATTTGATGGGATAACATTCTCCAAGCTCTGTGCTTTTTTTGGCTTGTATGTTGCAATTTCTTTTGTGGGAGACTGTTAAATTTCCCAGAAGATTATCCTAATTTCCAGAGTCTCAAAGTCTGAATTGTAATTAAGCACTTAATTTGATGAGGGTTTTCAGATGTCTTGCTAGTCTACTGGCAGCTTGGGGAAATACTTCCATCTTCCTCCCAGCTTCCCTTGCATAGGTTCAAGCTCAGAAAGCTGGGATATATTTAGAACTGGCAGAACTGCCAGCCAGGCCTCAGAAATTTGCTCCAAATCTCTGCTTTCTGGGTAGGTTAAAGTCAAATTCGAAAGAAGCCTGTCTTTCCTGAACAAGTTGAAGTTGGGGTGATGACAATTTATCAGTAACAAATGGGCAGTGGGGAATTTTAGTAATACATTTTATTGCTTGCAATTGCATTGAGTTCCCTATTGCCACAAATGACAGTAATCAGGACATCCAACAGGGAAGCAATTACTTTATTTCTTGATCATCCAGACAGTCAGCGAGCTCTGTTATGAGATAAGCACATGGTTTGACCAGAGGGTGTCACCTCTTTGGGAATGAAATTTCTTTTTGACCCAGTTTAGTCAAATATGTGGTGCAGTAAGGTCAAGACCAATGACTTGAGCTTGTGGGATTTAGAACACAGATAATAATGATAGAGTATTTTTCTTTTGTGCTATCTGAGGATAGGGCTTCTAGATGAAGTTTGTACCTTCTGCTGAAGTTTCTCTGCTGTTTAAATAAAACATCCTTTTCCTCCCTCTCTCCTGTGCTTCAACTTTTATGCTTAAAACCTCTGGAACAATCTTGAAGATTTTATTCTGCTGTGCCTTTGAACTGACCCCCATGTATTTTCATCGAAACATTAGGATGGCCTTGTCATTTCCTTCTATTCTCAGTTTAAATTTTCCTGTGATGGGAATTCCAAAAAAAAAAAACCAACAAAACAAAGCCCACGCAATCCAACAAAAAAACCCCCCTGAGTTACAGTTAGTCATATGTCAAAATAACCAGACTAAAGCCAGCAGGAAGAGCGTTGTCAGTGGACGAGGCCACGTCCAGGGGGCTGGAATGACATGATCTCTAAGGTCCCTTCCAACCCAGAGCATTCCATGCTGGCTGTGGATGGATCTCTTGCCTGTATTGACCCCTGGTGCATTGAACAGCCCCGTTCTGTGCTCTCTCCTCACACGTCCCCCTTTTTGCTGATAACTTTCTGGCCTCCAGGCTACTGACAGCTGTTGTCCACTTGCTGCTAATTAAGAAAGCAGCATGAGCGATGGCAATGTGGATTGGAGAGATTGAATCCCCTCTCCCCAGCAAAGCATTTCATCCTGATTAGAGAGAGTCTGACTGACGAGCGAGCAGCCCCTTTTCTCCTGCTGCCTCTGCAATAGCCTGGTTGCTGTCAGAACTCCCAGCTCAGGTGCTCTCCGTGGCTCTGGATTTTTTAGATGCTGTAACAATGAGCAGCGTCAGAAGAGATTTGCCGTTCAAAAGATGGGCACGTGTGAGATCTGAGCCGCTATAAAGCCACGTCTTTAGCATGCAAAGCGTTGTGTACGTCTGTGCTTTTACTCGGAAATTCAAATGAAGGTCGTGTTTTTGAAATAAAATGACACGTACTAATGTTGAAAATTTAGAACTGGCTATAAGGATCGGGATCATTATGAATTAACAGCGTGTAAGTGGATGGACCAATGATTTCAAAGGTTTTCTTTCTTTGTTTAAGGATTTTTCCTTGTGAGCTTTGTTTCCTTGTTTTGGTTTTCCTTGTTTTGCATCAGGTCCCAGTGGGTGACCTTTTGTGTGATACAGTAGAGCTGTGATTTTTATGATCCAGCAAGAGAATGGGCTTGAACTCTGAAACTCCATTTCTGGCCTGTGCCTCTGTGGAAGTAAAATGATTGACTGCAGTTAATGTCACAAGATTGTTGCGTTAATACACAACCAGAAAGTGTGAAATCAAGTTAGAGTGGTGGTAATTTGGCAGAAGAAGCCTCCTCCTGTAACACTGATGCTCTCTGGAGCTGTTTACCCCAGGAATATTATGACTCTCTGTATTTCAGATTAGACCTCCAAAATTCAATCTGAATTGTTATCTGTGATAAGTGGGCTCTGTATAGCCCTGTATAGCCCCTAGCATGCTTTCAAATCCATGTCATTTGCTCACATTTCTGGAATTTAATTTCTTTTCTTCCTTGTGATTTTTCTCACGTTTGGCTGTTACCTTTTACCCTGGAGTTGATTGTTTTTGGAGCTTCTCTTTAAAACCACTATATATATATATATATATAGGAGTAAAATGTTTATTTCAATAAATAAAGAAATCAGTGCCAGACATGGCTCCTTAGGTGTGTGAAAATCCTTTAATAAACCATGTCTACCACAGTGTAATTGAACAGTAGGAACATGTCTAGGGAGAGGAGGATGTACGTTTGATTGTACTTACTGGTGTTCACCTTGTTATGCCCATGATCACTTTATGAAAGGAGCCTTGGAGCATCTGACTTCAGCTTTTGTAATAAAGAGGAGTCTTAGATTTGTTTGAAGTTGAACAAGAGCTGCTTTACCAGTGTTATCCTACATTCACTAATCACTTACAATATTAAAATAGCAGGAAATGCAAAGTGTGTTGTGCTCCTAACGAGCTGAGCCAGGCAGACTCTTTGGGAGCTGGGTGATCCAGGGTGTGAAAGTGCCATAATCTCCTTGGGCAGCTTTTTGTTTTCACATGAAGAGAGCAGATGCTGACACGGTGCAAATAGAAGAGAAATCCTATCAGTAGATTGGCCCCGAGTCCCCAAGCTGTAGTCTGTAAATACAGTAATTTATGGGTATTAGAGATGAAAACAGTGTTTCTTTTCTTCCTCTAAGCAAAATATTATTTCCAAATAGATCATCTCGTTATTGGACTCTGGTTTGGCTAGTAATTTCATAAAATAAACCTAGTAGCCTTAATGTTAGAAAATTAATGGGTTGATTTCTCTACTACTGAGAATTTATGGAGGCTCCAAATCCCTGTCTGTCTTGCTGTGGGAGGTAATTAAGAATATGAGGGAGCGGTTTCTTGATTTGAAATATTGAAAATGACTGTAAGCATTCGTGCTGTTCTGTCTGGAGAGCCTGTTGGGGTGGTGAGGTTGGTTCTGCTGGGTCATTTGCTGTGAGGATTGGTCATTTCTTTCACAGTAACCTGCTTATTGCTTGGACAGCTTTGCCAAACTGTTCACTGTGTGCTGCCTGTGACTGGCAGTGTGTTTCAAGCCCATTATAGGAATATTATGTGGCTTTAGGATCACTGTTATTCTGTTTGTCCTTTAAAGCCACTCATGGTGACATCAAGAGTTGAGCTGCCATCGCCCAGGTGGGTCACCTGCCAATGCTGATGTGTTTTTGCATCTGTTCTGCGTGAGCTTTTCATGTGGCTGACGCTGTCACCTGCTCTGAATCCCCACCTCATCAATTTGTGCCACAAATTTCTGGCTTGCAAAATGAAAAACCATCACACGGTCATTTTGGAGGCACGGAGATGGCAGTTTTGTCATGAAAGGGACAAAATTTCTGCAGATTTTATGTGAAAACCGGATGCCTGTTTGGTGCTGGGTCAGGCTTTGTTCAGATTATTGTTCAAATGTAAGCCTGGAGCTTAGCTGCTGGGCCTGGAGCTGACATTCACTGGGCTCCTGAATGACAAAGTATTTCAGTGGAGCTGGCACTTCTTTGTTGGGTTGTTTTGCAAATACAGACCCAGTTCTTAACAGGAGAGCACAAAACAGGGATTTCTGCTTTACAGCAGAAAATGTCGAGGTTGTGCTGTCCTGGTTACTTATAATAACACAGGAGTGTCCTTTAAATAAAAAATGACAATTCATACAAGAAAAATCTCCTCCTTTGAGGTTTGTTATCTACTTCTGTTATCTTTGAGAAACAGCTTTCCATTTATATGAGAACTGTCTCTAAATATTGCCCTTTTGCCTTCTAATTAGCTAAATCCATTTTGCAAGTGGACAGTCATATCCCAGAGTAAAACTATGTAGGGACTTAATTGGGAATGTGTGTGAGTTTCCAACTTTCACCTTGATTTGAGTTAACTTTCCTGGATGGGAAACCCTCTTGTTATAAAGTCTGAGCTACAGGGTTCTTGTGGTTTTGAATGTTGCCTGTTTTATCATGATAAATTCTGGTGTATTATAGTTTGAAGCGATTTCCCTAAAAGTAGATTTGTACAATTGCCAGAAAACCAGCTCAGCTCTTCACCTGCTCTGTTCTCTGCCAAAAAATAACAAATTAACTTGACTGTACTTGAAGAAGTGCTTTCTGTCTATTTTAAAGTTCTCTTTTGTAAGTGATTTGAATCCCTGTTGAAAGTGTCTTCTGTGAGGGGCATCTTTCAAAGTTCCCATATGGGTTCAGTTTCATCATTATCATTCTGACTACTATATATAGTGTTGGTTTTTTTATCAAATAGCAGCAGTCAAGCCTTGAGGGGTGTTTAGTACCTATGGCTTGCGTGTCATATCAGGATAGACGTGGAACTGGTACTGATTAAAGTCATACAAAGCTGTAGGAGCCTTTTGCAAAGGGACTTAGGAGTTTCGACACATTTTAATGGAGCAGCTTTTCCCAAACCGACTGCCTTTTCCAAGCTTTCTTTAAGACATCTTCCAATTCTGCACCCTTTGCAATAGATACATAACTGGCTCTCAGGTTAATGAGGAATGAGGGCACATTGAGTGTATTCAGACTTCTGGCTGCAGAGTTGCCAAAAATGAAGCAGGAGAGCTCTCTTCCATCTGTCGTTCCTCCACAGAAACCAGCAGCTTAGAAGTGGATGTAGCTGAGAGTTTATTTGCTGAACTTCAGAGTTCAGGAGTACACAGAGGAGAAAAAAGGCAAAATTTATGTGTTTGTTTGGCGAGGGAGGCAAAATGAGTTTGCTGTGTAAATTTGTAAACAGGGTAGAAAGGAAGGGGAAGTTTCCTGACAACATGTGCTAAAATAAATGAAGTCCAAGCTCAGATTGCCGATCTCCTTGTGAAGTCGTGCAGGGCGCCTTGGGAGAGTGGTCCTTGTGTGGAGCAGATGTTTGTGGAGCTCCTGCAGTCAATGGCTGCAGTGTTTGACACCACTCAGCCCCTTCCCACAACATAAGGTTGTTTCTGCTGAGCAGAAAAAGAAAGTGATGCTTTTTTACTACACTGACACAAAGCTTAGTATTAGATCCTTCTTACACTGCAAAGTGGTATTAATAAATATGGATCATATATACGAGATCAGTTTTGTGCTTGCAACACTAGAGGTGGTTGTTTTTTAGTTGAAAGATGGTTTGTAGTGTTTCTTGTTGCTTTACTGCAGTGTAATAGTTTGTACTTACCGGCTGGATCCAGGTGAATATCAAAATCCAGTTGGGGTGAAGCTTTTGCAGGGGAGCTGTGCATTACCAGTTGATAATACTGAGCCCAGAAGGTCTGGGAGGTGTTTACCCCTCTAGTACCAGCACCACAGGTATTTTTATACCCATCTCTCGATGTCTTTCTGAAGCCAGCTGTGTGCCATGCTGAATGCACTGCAGAAATCAGTGGGTTATCGCCTGTTTTTCACAGTGAAGGAGCATCAAGTTAATCCCAGTGAAGCTTTGACAAGGCACCAGGCTCAGGCTGACCGAAGGCGATGGAGCACAGCCTGGCCTGACCCTGCACCACATGGCTCCAGGCTTCGTGGAGCTGAAGTTTCCTGTTACAAACTGGCTGCTGTTTTCCAAACAGACCTCCTAAAGCTCCAAAGTATTGCTCAACAGACCACAAACTGAAATGAGTATTGATTCACCTTTCAGGGCTGATGGCAGGATCGCCACACAGTCGCACATTGTGTTGGAGGGACTTAAATAGCTTTGGCAGTTGTGGGTTTGCTGTTTTGTCAAAAGCAAATTAAATAGAAATACTGTGCAAAATTATTGCTTATTTATAGAATCCTAAGGTCTCTCTACCACAGAATCTGGGCACTGGCTTTTAAAACATGGGGTTTTTTCTTGGAGTGGGTCATGGTCTTTGAATGCATTCTTGTGTCTTCCTGGCAGGTACGGCTGGCTTGTGGGCAAAATCTCACTTTTGAAACATGATGCCATACTCTGAATGAGATGGGATATCATCAGGAAATGGGCTGTTGTTAAAAACATCACTCAAGTAGCTATTAATTCACCGTGATTTATTTTGTGATAAGAGAATAGTTTCAGCAAGATTGTAAAGAGATACTGAGATAAGGTTGTGCTTTGGTTTTGGTGAAATCCAGCCTGAGCTGGGTTCCCTTTGACTGTTGGGTTGTTGTATGTTAGTGTTGAAGGTGTTTCTTCTTGAAATTCAGGTCAGCTTCTTGTATGAGCAAACTGGAAGTATATTGAAAAATGGAAACTGATCCTTACTAGGGCCCACTTTTGGGATTTCCATTAAAGATGACAGTAACTGTTAAATACAGATACCAGGGTGATACAAGAACTAGTGCTGCATGCCAGCAAAGAGTGATGTGCCAAAGAAATCAGGCTCAGGTATCCCCTTGTTAAGTGGGTTTTCTAAACTTGTCAAAGCCAGGATCTGCCAAAAAGAGTGGGGAGAACTGCAGTATGGTGCCAGTATGCCTTTGCCTTGAAACCTCTTGTCCATAGGAGCGATGTAAGGAGATCTGGGAGATTTTAATTTTAATTCAGGCATGAGGAGATGGGATAAAATAGAAAGTTGTCACAAATAATTGTTTACTGCTAAAGTAACTTCTAATGTTTATGTGCAGCAGGGTGAAAGATAGACATCCCACTTAGACTCCCTAAGGTACCTCCTGTTTCCTGCCATGATGGTGTAGGGATGTGCTAACCCTACAGCTAAGGAAGGGTAGAGGGAGCTCCCTCCCGGGCTGTTCAGTTCAATTAACATCTCGGTTTCCCCTTGCTGGAGGCACTGATGTTTCAAATTGTGCTTATAGAAGACTAATATTTCCTCCTGCCTGTAGGCAGGCAATAAAGCTGGTGGTTTGGTTGCAGATCCTATCAGGTATAGAACAGAGTATGGAATTGAGGATATGGCCTGCAGCTTCTTAACCCTTTCCGGAGCAGCACAACAGTAATGTCAGAGCAGCTTCTGACCTGATTACATCGGAAATTTCACACCTGCAGTGCTGCTGTACCGCTTTGCACACACACTTGTCTGTGTGAGTGGAGATAGAGAGCTGGTCCTTTGGGACAACAGGAGAGCAGAACTTCAAAGGTGAGGGATTTGCATAGCCCTCCTGTGATGCCTTGTTTTATTGAGTAAGCAATCTTAGGGAAGTTTACCCTGGTATTGCAGTGCCTCTAGGAGATAGTGCTGGCCTGGTTCCTGAGATTCATTTTTCTCTCTTGTGCAGAGATGTGAGCCCCCAGCATGGTGCACTGGAGTTGTGCAGACATGTTTAATCTTACTGAACTGAATATCTGCTTTTCAGCATCTGAGCCCCGAGGATACAGTGCTAGTCAGAACAGTGCTAGTCAGAAATGAGGCTCCCGCGCAGAGCACTGAGCTCATCTCGGAACATGCATGGAAAAGAGCTTACATCACACTCTCACCTGGACTGCTGCCCTTCATCTATGGCACTTGCTAAGGAAGGAAGTAAAACCGAGCATGTTTAAGCAAATGCTTTCCATGTTTTCGTCTTATTTCTTGTGCTCAGCTTGGGTGAGTGTAGGCGGTGGCTTTTGGGCAGGGTATGAGGTTCCTCCCAAGCCTGCTAGAAACGAGGGGTTAGCTTTGCCATTCAGACTGAATGTGCAAAGAGTCTGTAATCAGAGGTCAGAAATAAAGATGGCTATAATTAGTAATGTCCAAAGCAACTGGAAATTGTGTCAGGCAGATCTGAGCCAGCTACTCCTTTTTTTTTTTTTTCCATTGCCTAATGAATGAGAGCAGAGGTTACTCTCCAAGGATGAAAGAGGGCTGAGTTTTTCCCATTCAGAGCTGGTGCTGTGGGGCAGACAAGAAGCCAAGGCTCGCTCCATTTACAACCTTGTTTGTCAGCTGTTGAACCTATGGCCAGGTTGTGAGCAATTAGGCTTTTCCCTAAAGCATCTGAAAATAATGCCTTTCTGCTCGGTGTCCCGCCGAGTGCCTGTGACGACATCCTGTCACCTTGGAGATGGATAAACAGCTTCAGCAACATTGGGTTATAATCTTGCAGGTCCGAGTTTCAAAGCCCTACGACTGAAACCCAAGCCTAGCAAAGATTTTTCAGCGTGGAAAGAGCCTAAATGTGCTTGAGAAGATGAGATGAGGGCAGAAGGAGTTGAAGCAGAGCTCGGTGACGAGGCTTTTTTGCTTGGCCATGGCAGTGGTGTCAATGAAATGGATGAGCTTTGGCTCGCAGGCTCCCTGCAGCCCGGAGTGACTCAGGTGCTGCGCACGCACACTTGGGCCTGCAGGGCTTTATTTTTAGCTGTCTGAATCACTGTCATGACCGTATCCTCCAAAAGCTGCTAGACAAGTGGGGATGCCCACGGACCCCATATTAAGTCATGTTTGGTGAACAGAGGAATTCAGCAGATTCCTTATGTGCCATCGCAGTTTCTGTGTTTGGGGCTGTTTGCTGAGGTAATGCAGATGTTATGCCTTGTAGCTGGTTTATTTTTTTTTTCCATTTAAAATGCAATGTTTAGTTAACATCCTTGGTGGCTTTCATGGGTAGAACAGGGTGAGCAAGGACCACATTGTTGGAGGCTACTTGAGTCTCTTGTTGTTCTAGTGCTGTTGGCACCGGGGGAGTTCCGAGTCATGTTACCAATGTTGTAATCCCATCAGTTCTCTGGGGCTTGCAGGGCTGTGCAAAATCAGGACTTAGATGGGAAATTACCAGAGACTTGCCAGATGCTGCACAAAGGTGATTGCTGGTGTTTCTGCTTGGGGGTTGATACGGCACCGATCTGTTGGAGCAGCTTTTGATAAACCACAGCAAAAGTCCTGTCTGCTGCTTGTCAGTAAATTGCAGTATCTTTTTCAAAAAGAAATCTCAAAGCTAGCTTTGGTGTGCTGGAGGAAACTGAACTTGGGTAGCAGTTTTTCTCCCTTAAATCCCTCCTTGTTCGATTAATTTTAGCTTTTTGCCTTTTCTTTTTTTCTTTTTCCGCTATTAATTGGTTGAGTGATATTGCTGCAGTTTTCAGCAGGTAAAGGATTCCTGTTTCATGTATCTGCATACAAGATTTCTCTCTTCTGAAATACCAGGCAAGAAGAGGAGTAGAAGGGAATCTGGTCAGCTTCTCTGAACTTGCTACTTGATCATGTGCATCTTCCTTGCAACCTGAAGATCTGCTTCCAAATATGATGCTGGAAGGAAGAAGAGCTGTAGTGCTAATGCACCATAAAATTAATGTTGTTGACTGACCCAGTCATTTTCACTGCAGTTGGGAGACGTGGCTGAATTGATAAGTTGCCCTCTCCGCCTTCCAGTTCCCTTGCAAACACTGACAGCTCTTTCCACACGAGGTTGCTGCAGCTGGAGATGCCTCATTCATGGTTGCTTAGAAAGAAAAAAAAAAAAATCAAAATAAAAAATGTGCTCTCTGACAAATAAAAATGTTTTGCTTCCTCTGGAGGCCCCAGAGGGCGGCATAAAAATAATGAAGCCTGTGAGTCAGTGAGCACTGCCTGGCCAGCTGAGAGGGAACTGAGCCTCCCTTTTCCAGAGAAGTTTGTGTGCTGTCATTGCACATCATTAATGCTCACTGGTTTATGCTCATTCACTGTAATCTTGCCAGAAAAGAAAAAGGGCAGTTGGTCTTTCCGCTCCCAAAAGCTGGCTGCTTCCAAGGTGACGTGATGTTAGAGGAAAAGTTTCTTTAGCACTCCAGAACGATTGTTTGATTCTCAGCTGCCCTTCCTCCATCGTTTTCCTCTAAAACCTGGCGGCTCTCTTAGCAATTGGATTCCCTGGAGAGGGACTTGGAGCAGCTTACAAACAACTCCACCTAACGTACAAAGGTTAGGGTGGGCAAACTTCCTGATTGACACTGGACCTTCCCTTTTTTTTTCCTTTCCGGGTCCCCTACCGGGTCTTTTTTTGTTTCTGTATAAATTCTCTTTGCTTCAGTCTCTGGGGGTGATGGCAGAGTTGAGAAAAGGGAACTCACAGAGCTGGAAGTATTAAGTCTTAGGCTGTTGAGGCACCCGTGATGCAGCAGTGATATGCTGATACATTTAAAAGGGATATTTTAATTCTGTTCTGTCGCATTCTGTCTTTTCTCTACTCAGGATCCCAGTTCATCCTTTCGGGAACATGCAGCGTCGCACAAGTGCTGCATATCAGCACTTTTAGGTTGCTAAACATCCTCAGGACTTTTGGAGAAAGAGGGTGTGAAAAGTGACTGCAGGCTGTTTGCTGTGTAATGGTAGAGCCAGTGACACATCGCAGGTGTGAAAGGGTGGAGAAGCATCTGGGGTTCTCCTCATCTGTTTCTTCAACCCTCCTTAGAACCTTGTGCTTTCTCTCAACCTTCGTAGCTACACTTTGGCAGGCTTGAACATTTTGTCACGAGACAGAATTACTAAAATTTATTTTCACGAGTGCCCCTGCAGTAGTTTTCTGTTGCCCACAGCTCACTGGTGAGCATCACGTTGTGCCTCCTGTGCCAGCTCTTCTGCAGAGGAACTCAGCTGTTTCCTGCAGAGTTCAAAGGCTTGGATTTTTTTTGTCAATCACTATGATTTTAATGTTTGCATTACAGAGGAGCCCAAAAGCTTTATCCAGGGCACAGCCCCCCAGATCTGTGTGCTTACAGATGTGTAACAGACACAGACCTTGCCCTAGGGGTGGAAGGAAAATGTTGGGAATTCTAGTAATACTCCTATAAAATACGGGCAGACCTGTGCTTTGCAGCATGTTTCATGATTATCGTGGTAAGCTTTCATGTGCCTGTCTGCCCATCCTGAATCACCTGTTTTCCTGTGTTTCTGAGAGCAGAATTGCCTCTGGAGTAGCCACAGAGCCTCTCGCTGGGTGCTGCATCACAGCACAGACATCCTCAGCAGAAAGGTCGTTTTGAAGTCTAGCTCGTTATTTTTGCCTTTTGCTTCAGAACCCTTAAAGTCCCTGTCAGCTAGGGTTTAGCTGAAGCCTTGCAACTTGTCTTTTGTCTTCTCAAATGATGGAGCTGAGCCCAAGGGAACAAATGCCATTTTAATGGGCATCGTTGTGTAACTCATTACATAAGTCACTGCTGCCTTCAAAGGACTCGTGGCGAAAGTGGCAGGAGCAGTTGATTAAAAATGTGCACAATAGCTTCATTACGACACGGGGAGAGATGTCTGCTGTTATTTTTAATCTGATAGCTTTTAAATATGTGCATCCAGCAGAGACCCAAATGGCCTTTGAAAAAGGAACCGTTTGTGGAATAAGATTTTTAGACTCCTTTCTAACAAGCCACAAGAATCAGGACAAGCTGGAAGATGAACTATAAGCCTTTTTTATGGTTGGGTCTCCTCTAAAGCTGTGGGGTTTTGGTGTCTGAACACACAGAGAGAGTGAGAGAAGATGGAGGGTTTAATTTTTCAGGTGAAGGAAAGAAAAGGTACTGTATTCCAAAGTTTGTGGGGTTTTAAGTAAAGATGAGTCTCTTTTCAATTAGTTTTATATGACCCACACACTAGTCAAGTTGAGCAGTTGAATTCCCCTTCCCAGCTGCTGGAGCCTCCCTGCCACGAAGCAGGAGTGACACAAACAGGACCAGGAGGTGCAGAAGCAGGCAGGGGGTTATTTCCCATTTCTGAGCCTCCCATGTACTCATTACATGAGGCAGGTGAGTTGGACCCAACAGCTGAAAACTCTGCTGTGACTGAGCTCTGTAAAAGGCTGAACTTTCACTTTGACTTGAAAGCAAGTAATTTGCTGCTGGGTTAGGTTGGTGGAATTCACCAGCCTGTGTGTTTTGACTTCTTTTCCAGCCTTCATCTGAACCCAGGTGGAGAGTGACCATTTGACTATGGCAGAGGTGGATGTTGGACTTTGACTTGCTGCCTTTCTCCTAAGCAGCCTTAGCTTCTTCGCCCACAAGCACATAAGCTGATTTATCTGCCTTCCCTCTTAATCCACTGTTGTTTAAAACCTGCAGTTCTCTCCTCACCAGATTTAGCTTTCCGTTGGCAAACTGGCAGCAGCAGCACCCATTGCTGGAGCTGGGGTAGCTGATGGGGAGTCAGGTGGCTCCCGGTTGGCCATGGTCACCTTAGCCATGCTCCGCCTGGTCTGAGGGCTCGAGTGACACTGAAAAACCCCTGTGGCCACATCTGACAGCAGGGCTGGTTGGAGCAGGCATGTCAGGCGAGCTGTCTGGTGGTGTGTGTGTGGTCAGACCCCAGACACGTGCCGGGGGAGACCAGCCTGGGAGCTGAGCAGGGCCGTGACTCAACAGCTGGAGCACGTTCAAGCACGGCAGAGCTGGAGCCTGGCTGACAGGGGTGGAATTAGCTATGAAACGAGTGACGCAGTAAAGCTTCCAGTCAGAAATGGAGAAGCTCAGGTCCGTAATAAAGTCATTTTGAAGGTATTTTTTTCCAGTCTGCAGCGGCAGAACATCCAGACAGATGAAATACGAGGGGATGGAAAGTCAGTGGTTCCTTTGAGACAGAAACGCTTTGATACAACTTTTTTTTTTTTCTCCTTCCAGTTGAAATCACTCCATTGAGTTTATTACCCTGACTTTTCCCATTCATCTCACAAATATTTGGACGCTGCATTGAAGTAAGTGTGGGGTACCCTCCTCCTGCACACCAGAGAGGAGCAAGCCAGTGCTGAGGCTCCAGCTAAACACTGCTGGCTATTCATCAACAAGAGGCGAGGGTAATATGATAGAATAATTTCCAGTGGGCAAACTCCCAAGCTCAGAACAAGCTCAATGCTGCATTAAGGGGTTTGGTTACTGTAGATGGGCAGGAATGAGCAGAGGGACAGGAGAAGTGGTTTGAGCACTGCCATGGCTCTGTTTTCTGCTTCTCTCTGTATGTTATGAAATTATTTAATCTGTAAAGGCATACTGTGCTGTTTGAAGTTTTTAACTGGACAGACACAGGACATGTAAGGTATTTAAACTAGGATATAGTATAAATAAAGTGACTTTTTCAAAGCAGACCATTGCTTTGGTAACCAGTTTAGAAGTCTTGCTCAGATATTGTCTTTGCAGTAGGGTTTCAGGCTTCATCAGTAAAAGTTTAAGTCCCTTACACTTGTGAGCTGGAATACCTCCCTACTCCAGCATCACTTCTCTTTTATACCACTTCATCCAGATTCATTACACAGCAAGTTCTGTTTATAATGCTTGAATGATATATCAGCTTGCAAACTGTAAAGCCCAGTGTGCCGAATAATTCTGTTGGCATTCACTGAACATAATCACAGGAGCTCCACAGCTTGATCCATGAGTAGGGGGAGAGGGCTGAGTGCCTGCAGAGTGATGGAGATGCTATACCAGAGTCACTGACTCACCCTCTGCTCTGTTTAGACAAGTTGCTTCACCTCTGTGCCTGCTTCCCATCTTCAGAGTAAGGTTAGGACCTGACTGTTTAAGGATGAGAACGATGTGTTTGTAATGTGCTTGGAACAAGAAAAGCGCTATTTTAAGTGCTAAGTGTAATTGAGTGTGAGAGAATATTGGTTTGTGACTCATTTGTTTAACTGCAAATGCATCAGAAACTTGTGAGCAGATGAGAGCTGGAAAGTGCTCGGTGTAGACGGAAAGCCGTGGCAGCAAAAAGCTGCATTAATTTGTGATCCTCAAAGCAGGACTTAGCAGGGCTGTTCAAACAATAACATTTATTATTTTTGCAAATGTCAGCTGGTTGACTTCACCAGTACTATTTCAAGCAGCTCCTTTTCTGCTCCAGCCACTTGCTTCTATCCTTGCTCTGTATGTCTATCTTCCCTCAGAGTGTGGCACACAAATGGTTGGGTGTTTGGTGTGACCAAAGGGTGGAAAGAACAAAGGGACAGTGGTTAGCTGGTGTTGGTGGTGAAGATCTGCTCTCAGCAGAAGAGGGACTTTCTCTCATGACAGAACATCTCCTTTTGGAGGTTCCTGACCATGCACATGCATTGGTTCAGCCATGTGCTTTCCCCTAAAGGTGGGTAGAGATGCTTGGTATCAAGGAGAAAAGGAAATGGAAGTCTTTAGAAATCTTTCTCCCTTCCTAATACCTTGGCCCTACAATGCAAAATTGTCACCGCAGGGTTTTGGAGGCATTGAGTGTTTTCTTACTGAGACCGGCAGTTTGGATCTCACTGCAGCCCGTGGAGGAGCCAGACACAATTTGTTGCTGTCACCATTATTCCCCTGCAGATTAATAATTATAATTGTTTGCCAGTTCTCAAAAAATTAATTCAGAGCCATGACTTCTCATGGCAAGCGTGCATATGCGTGCAAATATGGAAATTCTCATATGGTGTATGGAATAAATACAATTTTTTTGGGGGGGAGGAGTGCAAGACTGTTATCACAGCAGCCAGGAACTCTCTTCAGTGGTGACCGCCAGCACCCTGTGGAGCCAGAGAGGTTTTTAAGGTTTTGAGATCCTCTTGTGGATGTAAAGCACTGACGTAAATTGTTGCTAAGTTGGGGTGCCAGCTGCTCTAAGTGATTCTTCAGAGGCCAACTGATACGCCTGGATTTATCTGCAGTGGCCAAGGTTTTTAGTGCCTCCCTCCTCAGTGCACTAAACAGGACTTTATGACACAAAGAAAACCTGGGAGAACATTTACTTCTGTAAGTGGAGAGCAGGTCTGCAGGCAGACTAGATTAGCATCGGTGCTCATTCGGCTTCCATTCATAGGATGCCTGCAAAATCCTGGTCTGGAGGACATAGCTACCCAGAGTGTTGGTGAGTGTGTGCTCCCAGCAGGGCCATAACACACTCCCAGCAAACCAAGATTCAAGGGAGACAGCCTTTATAGGGAGGGAGGCAAGCACAGGTTCCTTCCCTTGAGCTGTGGTTAGGTGGTTTCTGAGAGTACAAGGAGCAGGGTTTGCACTGCTCTGTGATATTTAGCTGCTGGGTGCTGGATTTGACTCAGCAGCCTTTGCAGTTTGCAGTCTGCATGCTAACGAGGTGCTGCAGTGCTGCATGCATGGGGCTGTCCTCTGGACTCATTACAGCCAGTGCAGTTAATGCCCAGATAATCCAAAAGAAAAATGAAACATACAGCAAAACTGCTTACTTTTCTTGATAATGTAGTAACAGACAAGTTGGGTGACTTCTGCTGAATTATCTGGGTCACTAGAGAGCAATTCAGACCTTCATTTATTAAAGTGCTCTTTGCTCAGAATACTTTCTAAATTGCTCTCTACAAGGCAGCTTAGTTTTATTTTAGCTTCATGGTTAAACAGATAAAAATGTATTTCAACAATAAGTCTGTGTATGGCACGATTGCAAACCTTTGAGACTTCCGCTTTTAGGTATTCAAAAAACAATGAAAATACAATTTTTAAAAGGGATGAGCAGTTCTGCAGTTCAGCTCCTTGAAGGATGCCCCACTGTCGCAATGGTTCCTCTGTTCTGCCGCTTGTCTGGTAACTGGAAATGAAATCCGTTGCAGATGACAAGGGCTGGCATTTTTGTTCAGATTATCCATGGAGCCACATTCAAAATTGATGCTGCTGAGTGGGTAGAGATCAGCATCCTGGGAAGGGCATTACCTGGGGTTGTGTTCTCCATCCCTGAAGCAGCCAGGAGTGCTGGGTTACCAGGCAGAGCCCTGCACTGACCCACAGCCAAGGGCTCTGCTCTGCCAGAGGTCTGGGAATAAGTCACTTCATCCCCTTGACTCAGTTGCTCATCTGCCAAAGAGGGTCGATGATTTGCCTCCTTTGTAAAGTACTTCGGGACCTGCTGGAGATAAGTGCTTTGAAGAGAGGTGCTTTTCCTCTTCCCTCCAAGTCACAGAGCAGTGGCAATGCTACTGTCCCTGCCTCTGCTTTGCAGCGTTCCTGCCTCCGAGGGAAAGCAGGAAATGATGGTGACATTGTCGTTGAGGAAAGCAGGAAATGATGATGGTATTGTGGTTTGAAACATAATGCAGAGCCACAGTTTATTAATTGTCTTTATCGTGTTCTACTCAATAAATGTACGTGGTGCAAGTGTCTTCCAGCTAATGCTGTAACAATGTCCCTAGTTTCAACGTATTTGCCCTAATCCAGTAATGCTTTTCTGTGTCTTTCTAGATTCTGAGCGTTCCCATCTCTCCTCGTTCACAATGAAGTTGAAGGGCAAGTTTCATTCACCAAAAATAAAGAGAACACCCTCAAAGAAAGGAAAGCAAGTTGACCTGACAGTGAAAACACCAGAGAAGTCAGTGAACAAAGTAAGCAAAGGCCATGTTGTTATCCTGATATTTTCTTGCTTCCTGGTATTCAGTTTATCATAATCTGGTGTGTGACTTTGTCCTTTGCATAATTCTGCAGCTCAAGGATCCTCAGGGTTACTTTATGATTAACTATAAACAGCACTGTGTAGTATTAAATCAAGGCATGTGCTTCCCTCTGGAGAGCATGATGAGACCTCTTTCTACAAGCATTTAAATATCTCACTGTGGAACGTGGTGTATGGCCTGACACATCCTCCCCACATGCACACCCTGTGGGTTATGCTTACAGCTTCCAAATAGCTGCCTGGTTTTGGGGTGTGATCCTTTTAAAAACCCCAAGGCAAGCACATCCTTGAAGCTGGTCCAGAGATGTGCTCCATCTCTGATGACACCAGCAGGGAGAGTCACACAGATGTGTTCAAGCAGCTGCTGATCCAGCACAATGTTCCTCACACCAAATGTACTCCAGGTCTTCTAAGAAATGAGGTCACAAAGTGATCTGTGTTATCTCCTGTTGTGACCTGATTATGTAGCTGGAGACTATCTCTGACAGTACTGTTGAAGTCAGTTTTCAAGTACAAATCGAAGCCAGAAGTTAAGAACAGTCGAGGTTGTTTGTGGTAATTAAACATCGTTCTCAGCTGTTAAAAAGTCTCGTCCAATGTGCAGTGCCAGACGTGTAGAATTTTTCTGATTATCTCTGCTGAGAGTTGTTGCAGTGTTATTGAGAGCAGCCAGCAAGATAAAGTTTTCTTAGGCTGTGTGGCTTGCTTAACACCCAGAGAAGTCTCTGCAATGCTTCCTCACCCTATTCTGCACCATCAGGTGGAAGATAATGAGGGCTTTTCCCCCAGGCTGTAGGTTTTTTCCCCAGGAGGATGTGCTTTCTAGGGAGCTAAACACCTCATATTGCTGACTGCTATTTAAAAAATAAAAGTAAAAAAAACCCAAACCAACAGTGAGAGTACTCCTTGAAGGCTTTCAATTCCAATGATGTTTCAGGATGGCATCTTGAGATAATTTAGAGGCCTTCTTTTAAATTGATATGTGACCACATTAAATACATTAGAAAATGAAGAGCTCTTTTCAAAATGTATTTGCTGTAACACCACATGTTAATAATAGATGAAGTTTTTGCTTTTCTATTTTTCCCCTAAAAACAGTGCAAGAGGATTTACTAATAAGCCATTCTGGACATCAAAACCATTTTTTACATACAGATTGGGATCTTTTTAAATTGGAAAACAAAACGCAATAATTTTTATTACTGGACATGATTATTTAAGCTGCATTCATTTTTATACTGCAAAATATTGTTGATTTCTGGCTCATTCCTTATTTTAATAGCTACTGTCCAACTAATCAATTAGTTGGATGTAGTCAGCTCATTAGCTTTGTGTGGAGAGAGTGGGGAAGAGGTTGTGCCTGGATTGCTGCCAGGTTTTCTCACTGGAATATAGACATCAGTTGACAAATGGGAGATTTTCTGTCAGAAGACTCACTTGGTAAACCAAGTATCATCCTTTTCTCCCTCTTAAGTACTTAAGATGCTATTTTTGTGCTCTTGAAGTAGATAATCGCTGCAGAGCAGAAATAGCAATACTAAAAATTAATGTGAAATCACGATGTGTAAGCTGAAGGATATGCTCAGCTCATGCAAACATCATCTTGTCCTCTTCCCCTTTATACCTGAATAGGGGCAACACTGGGGGAGTTCTTTTCAGAATTTCCTTTTGTCCCCTGAATCCTGTCTGTGTTCTTCTCCTAGGGCATATTGTAGGAACAGGAGTGTCTTTTCAATACTATATACAGACTTATGATAGGTTTTACACTGCCAAAATGTAAGGAAAAAAAGGATGATTCCAGCTTTTGTAATTGGGTGTATTCTGTACAGCTCACTGTGACCCTTTCTGGGTCAGCTGTGTCTCATACATGATGCATTTGCAATTTGATTATTGAAGGGAAAACTTCAGAAATGATCCAAAAATATCTATATGTGTCAGGCAGGGAGTGGAAAGGGGATGCGGTTTTGCCTGAATTTTGACTTTTTCTCATTTAATGCCCACAAGAGAAATGGGTGGCTGCCCCATCCGTGGAAGTGTCCCAGGCCAGGTTGGACAGGGCTTGGGACACCTTGGCCTAGTGGGAGGTGTCCCTGCCATGGCAGAGGGTGGAATGAGATGGGATTTAAGGTCCCTTCCAGCCCAAATCATTCCATGGTTCTGTGTACACATTCACACGTCTAGGTATGATACCTTTGGACCTTGGAAGAGAATTCACTAAAAATGCTCCTAGGGAATGTCACCCAAAGAACTAGCAGGGGGGAAAAAAAAAAGAATAGAAGGGCTGTGTCCCAGACAGTGTCCTGTGACTGGATTTGCATCCCTGGGGTGCTCAGCGGAAGGATTTGTGTTTCCAGTTGTCATTCAGCCCTGAACTCTCAGTCAGACCCATCCCTCCTGTGCACCAGGAGAGTGTTTAAGCTATTAAGTCACGAGCCTTTCTACAGGAAACAGTTGTTGAATGAAATCCATAAACAGCCAGGAGCAGGAACTGCAGTCCACATTTTTTAACTTCTGTTTGAGCGCTTTGACTGCTGGACCATGGTCGTGCTTACCCAGGGACTATACAGACTCTGTGATCCCTAAAACGTGTGATCATTTCATATGAAGTGCAAAACCTCCTTGAGAGAGGACAAAGCTCTTCATAGATTAATGGTTGGACTCAATGATCTTAGAGGTTGTTTCCAACCTAAACGTTTTTATAATTTTATATCCTGGAATAAACTGTGTGGTGGTGAGGGCACATCCCTGCAAAATGGGAAATGTAATTTTTTATACCAATGAGTTGCCAGGGTGCTCCTCAGGAAGGGAGTTCAGGGCACTGTTGGCTGCAGATCAGAACTTGAGGTTCCTGGCAAGAAGAACTGTCCGAAGGGGAAGCAGCAGCAGCAGCATTTGGGCACTTCCCAGATGAGAGGGAAAATGACAGGGTGGTTTGCAGTTCTTGGTTTGGGACTTAGACTTCTGATGTTGGAGCTAGATGGAACTTGGGATTCTAATCCTTTTATGCAACTGGCCCCAAATTACTAACCAGTGCTGCCTATAAATTGTTCTTCCTAAAACCTTTTGGGCTGCTGGCCTGATTTTGCAGAAAAGCAGCAGTTTAACAGCTGACAAGAGTATGGGGAGCACACAATGCCCATAGGTCATTAATTCTTGAAGCTGAATTTACTGAGGAGATAATGGATGAAATCTGACTCTGCTAAGCTCTCTGCTTCTTTTCTAACAGTGTTTAGTAGTTAATTTAAATCTCACTTAGGAACTACTTGTGGCATTGTAAGTCCTCCAGGCATACTGTTGTAAACTTCTAAAAAACATCCCAGTCCAGAATGCCATTGAGGTATCACGTATCACTTCTGAATTTCCTCTTCTGGTGTTGGTGGTGGCACAGAAATCGGTGACCACAACTCAGCTTTATCCCAACGAATTGTTCCCTTCTGCAACATTCATTCACCAGTGCCAAAACTTAAGCTTTTACAGTTTGTCCTCACGGAAAATTGTGTGAGTTGTCTTGTTCCAGCAGCATCACAAAATGGTTTAGGTTGGAGGCTCATCAGAGTGGAGTTTATTTGAGTATTTTCATGTATTTTACAAGGACATGTAATTGGACAAGGGGTGTTGCCTTTAAACTGTCAGATGATAGGTTTAGATTGGATATTAGGAAGAAATTGTTCCCTGGGAGGGTCCTGGCACAGCTTGCCCAGAGAAGCTGTGGCTGCCCCTGGATCCCTGGCAGTGTCCAAGGCCAGGCTGGATGGGGCTTGGAGAAACCTAGGACAGTGGAAGGTGTCTCTGCCCATGGCAGGGGTGGGACAAGATGACCTTTAGGTCCCTCCAAAGCAAACCATTCTGTGATTCTGTGAAACTTTTTTCTTTCACCCTCCCAGTTTAGGGTGTGGGTTTCCAAGCTGTGCCCTTGATGTCATCAGTAGTGTTAATCTTAGCCTAAAACTGATCAAGATCAACCTTCAGTTTGGAACGCAGGTAATTCTGAGAGTTAAAGTGTGGGTGTAATCTTGCACTGACTATTCCTTTGAAAGAGCAGTAATTCAATTTAAATTGTTCCTGGTAGAAGGGGTTTTTCCACTCCTCCTGGAATATACCTCAGTGTCACCATACTTTGGGTGTGTTAAAGGAACCCTGCCCTTAAAAATACTGAAGTTTTAACATATCTTCCCTTTTCTTTTCTTCCTGTTTAGAATGTATCCTGGCTAGAGGAAAAGGAAAAGGAGGTTGTCAGTGCATTGCGCTACTTTAAGACTATTGTGGACAAAATGGCAATTGATAACAAAGTATTAGAGATGCTGCCAGGCTCAGCAAGTAAAGTGCTGGAAGCCATCCTGCCCTTGGTGCAAACTGACCCACGCATCCAGCAAAGGTGAGTTTCCTTCTTGGATTTTGGGACCATGACAGACCAACAGCTCCTTCTTTATGTGAGGAACTGCATCGCACGGGAGGTGCTGATGACGTGTCTGCTAGTTTTACTAATTACAAGGTGGTTTTCAAACATTTAAAAGCTGATTCCCTGCTGTGAAGAAGCTCATGCCATGGAAGGATAAAGCAAATCAGGCTGCTTTCAGAGAGGAGAAAGGGATGATTGTTAGCATAAACTTGGAAATCCATCATTTTCTAGGGGGAGATTCTCCTCAGATGCTATTCCTGTTTCTGCAGCCCATAGTGATATCCTGAAAGCGAACAAATCCAATAGCTTCACCTGAAAAAAGAGTTTATCTTCAGAGAAATCCTTTTTTGTGTTCAGCTTATCCAGCCTGATATTACAGAAGTCTGAGCCTGCACTCTTAACTGCTTTTTTGGATTTTACTGGATCAGATTCAGAAGTAAATAGATGTACTTGAGCAGATTACCCAGTCTGAGTTCATTCCTGCCACACTCAACAGATTACTGTTTTATGTTTTAACAGATTATGCATATTATGTTTTTACCAGTTAGGCAGTGGGTTTGAGGCCAGGAAAGAAGTAGAAATTTGCCAAAGCCAAGCTCAGCATGGATTATAAGATTTTGTGGTGTTGTCAAGCCATAGAGATATTGTTGATGTTCATCCCATGGACGCTGGAGCAGTTGACTTACAGAAAACAAACAAACATTGTTGGAATAAAATGGAAAGAGCAAAGTTAGCCCTGACAGAGAAAAGCACAGAACTAAGCAGAAAAATGCAGGTGTTTGGTTCCTGAAGTCCTGCCAGATTTTGTGCTGTTCCTGTTTGTTTTCTCATTAAATATCTCCAGATTTTTTTTTCTTTCAAATGCTTATTTCAGTGCTGGCACAGGGAAGGTTTATAATGTAGTTGAGGCAGCACTGGGATGCCAAATACTTGGCAAACAGAGATGCTCAGTTGTGCTTGCCCCCAGTGCTCAGGCCAGGGCTGCTTCTGGCAGAAGGAAGGAGGAGGTGGGTGAGTATCACACCTGTGGCTGAGACAGGTAAGATCCAGTTTAGGTTGGATCTGTCGAACCATAATGAGCAAATCTATTCGAATAGGAATGTCCTTGAGCCAGTGGTAGGTCTCTCTTTCTGGAAACAGCATGCATTAAAGCACTGATCTCTGCATGCCATGCCTTTCTCAGTCTCACAAAAAACCCAAAAGGGGATCCAGCTTTCTCAAAAAAGCCATATCCTACTCTCCCTACCTGTGTACTTCAGTGGCAGGACACAAAGGGGTGATCTGATGGCAAATCCCCCTCAAGAAAAGTGAGCAAGACTTGTGTCAGTGAAGAAGAAAGCCTTACAATTATTGCTGGACTTCTTTTTACTTTAGGGGAAGCATTTGCATCGAGGAAAAAAGTAATTAAATCTCGCACAAAATGGGCTTTCAATTACTGCCTCCTTAGAAGGAAGCAGACTGAAGATTAATGGCAAAGAAATCAAAGCCTTAGAAAGAGATGGGGGAGGGCCCTGTTTAGGAAATATCTCTTACCAAGCTAATTTCATTTGAAATGAGAACAAATGGCAAGCAGCAAGCTATAAAAAAACAAAAAAACCAAAAAAAACCCCAAACAACCAATAAAATCCTTGCCATTGTTTGTATCCCCTGGTTGTAACTTGACAGTAGTTCTTTCCCCAGTCCTGCAGACCTCATTCACCTAAATAAACTCATTGAAACTCCTGGGCTTGATTCTTTTCTCACAGATAATGAAATTACTGGAGGTAAGCCAATGTAAAATGGATACCAGAGAGAAACGGGAAGATTTGGAACAACTTGTATCAGTAATGATTGCAAGATTACACCTTCTCTTATCTGTTTATGGTTTTGATGCAGTTTGAAATTGATTTAACGTGACAAAGAATTGCTGAAGCGTTGCCATCAGCAGTACTGTTAACACACCTTGTTTAGTAATGAAGTCAGTGTTTTCAGAATGGCCAGGAAAATGCCTGGGAGCACTGTTGTTACAGTTAACTTTTATTTAGAGTTGTCATCCTTCCAAAACTTTTTTTTCCCCCCCCTTCAGAACAATAGCTTCGATTCTGTTTCTCATTAAAAACAAAACAAAGCAACACCCTTCCTCTTTCAAACCTGAAATTCATTCAGTTCAGTTTCTCTAAAGAAGTAATTTTAATTACATGTTTTCAGGCATTATAAACAGTGAGGCAGTGATTTGTAAAGGAATGAATGGAGTCAGCTCTCAATGATCCAAGGTGGTTTTGGGGAGAGCTAATAAGGAAGAAGGATAATACTGAAATAACATAGCTTGAACTTAAATGTAGGGCTTAAATACTTATCTGTAAAGTTAAGGCATAGGATGGAGCCGTAAATTAAAATGGAAAGAACGTTATTTTTAGCATTGCTGTATTAACCTGCATCCCAGATAATTCCTTCTGATACCTGGGAATGAGCTGTCGATGGTTTGTACCTTCGAACTGTCATCATTTGGTGCTAGAGAACAGGAGAGCAGCTGCAGTGGAGGAGAAGCCTGAGCTTTGTCAGCTGCTCAACACAAATTCCGAGTGTCAGAGAGCAAAGGAGTGAAGTGTACAGTGTGAAACTCACTCTCGTAACGTTTTATAACATCTCCAAAATTTCTTTTTGTTCTTTTTTCTCGACTGTTCCCTCTCCTGCTGTGCAGCTCCGCCATCTCATCCTGCTACAGCCGAGTGTACCAGAGCCTGGCCAACCTCATCCGCTGGTCTGATCAGGTGATGCTGGAGGGGGTGAATTCAGAGGACAAGGAGATGGTGACAACAGTGAAGGATGTCATAAAAGCTGTTCTGGATGGAGTCAAGGTACATGAGATAAATATCGTAAAATTTATTGTAAAGAATATATAATAATGTATTTTAGAAGAGAGCTATGCAAACAAGGTTTTTAGGTGCAGGTAAAATATGAAGGTCCTTTTTCTGCCTTCAGTAAACTACCCCTTAAATCAACTGTTTCCTAAGTGAAATGTTCCTCCTTGGAACATTTTGGCTCTTAATGTGAACTTCTGGCATGCTCACCTTGGCATTTGGATGGATTGGAAGAAGCAATGAATCTTTATTCAGCATTGGATTAAATTTTCAGCGAGCCATTCCCAGTCTCCCATGCAGATTACAAGACACAGTTTGCATATTTTCTGTCTAGGCAAAATGAAAATGCTCCCTGTCAATGCCCACAGAGAATGAAAGACTTCAGCTCCATCTTTTAAAAGAAATTTCAAGGGATTTGTCAGTGATCCATCACCACTCTAAGCAGCTGGATTAGGGTGTGGAACAGGTGATGAGCTATACTCAGTTTTCTAGAGATTAGTTTTACATTACTAATGGAAACGTTTAACACAAACCTTTGTATCCATTGTCAGACCTGCTTGTAGCATTCCCTCCCTGTTCCACCCTGGAAAAGCTGTTGGCTTTCCTTCTACCTCCTGGGATGGTTTTGGTAGCCATTATTTGTGTCCCAGGCTTGTCTCTGGGCTCATCACTCACCTGTCTTAGCACTGCAGGTAAAAGTTTGGTTGACCTGGGCTTAGGGCATTAGTGGACAGACTCATATCTCCTGGGAATCTTATTCTGGAAACTGCAGAGGAAGATAAACCTCTTCCAACAGCAGGGTTGAATCTAAAGGGGAATGATTAAATGGGAATGTTTAAATCAACTATACAAGGAAAGTGGGGATAGAGTTTTAAGAACTGCAGCAGGTGTTTCACCTGGATTCATGTATCAGGAAGAGGCGTCTTGCACTGTACTCAGTTTTATTAAATGGAGCCAAATGCAAAAAGGAAGTGGATGTCCCAAGCTTTGACTGTCACGTTTTGAGGCCTCTTGGTTTGGTGTCTGCACCCTCTGGATATCTCTTTAATGTTACTCAAACACAGATACTAAAATCTACTATTACTTTATGAGCCTTTTAAGTAAGTGTCTTTGAAACAAATCATTTCCATCACCTAAAGAAGGCAGATTTTCCAGGATTATTTTGCACAATATGCTCTTTAACTTTAAGCCACACTGTAAAAGTAAAGCTGGTCTTAAATTTGCACAGCAGGAGAGAGGAAAGGAGTTTAGCCTAAAATCTCAGCTGCTGTTTGCATTGGAATTCAGCAGCAATTTGCAGGACGTGAAAATCTGTGCTGTGGTATCTGAACTGTAATACCCCAGCAAATGATGGGATCTGCACAGTCCTGTGGAGAGATGTGTTATCCCCAGCTCTGGAACAGAGTTGTGTGGTCTCTTTGCAGGAGACTTGGACACACATTGTCCTTTGACTTCAGGCAGTATTTAAACCCTTGGTACCTGTTGCCTTTCAGCCAGAGCTGTGTCCTTTCTGGATTGGGGAAGATCTTGAATTAGGGAAGGTCTTGGGTGTCTGTTCATGAGCCAGCCCAGCCTGGGAGCACCATGGGCATGTCCATGCAGCCCTGAGCCTGAGCTTGGAGCCCCCAGCAGCATGGCTATATCAGTCTCTGCTTTGTTTTTAGACTGAAAGTTATTTTGGCCTTCCAGTTGGAGCTGGCTCGTGTCTGGTCAGCCTTGGAGCAGATGTGTGGCTGTCTGGGGAGATGGGAGTGTGTTTGCCCATCAAGAGGTCAGCATTTGGAAGCAGCATGCTCTCGACCTCCTGCACAGTGAGGAACAAGGTTTATTTTAGAAGTGCCAAGCCAAATTTCAGGTCTGGAAGCAGAACTGAGAAGATGGACACTTCTCTCCACAGCAGAGCCTGTTTTGTTTTTCTGGCAGATCAAACAAGATCCACTTCCACATTTCAGTGCTTACTTCTCCTTTATTTTCAGAATTGAGCATAAAGGCGTCTCTTGTTCACCTCTGTTACTTGATATGTTGATCTCAGGTTTTAAGGCCTTGCTAGGCAGGGAAAAAAAATCCTTGGTTTGATTACATAACTTCACAAAAATCCATCTCATTGTGGAATTTCCAGCTTGCTGAAGTAGCATAGTTTGTAGAGAGGCTTTAATTATCTCTAATTACTGCTGCAGGAATCTCTTTCCTTGCTGATAAGGAATAGCATAATGTGCATCTGGCTCAGTTGTGTGCTGATTACCTCTGTGTGTATGCTGAAGATCTTGGCTTGATTTCCAAATGCTAGTTCTCATTTGGGGATAGCATAGAGGAGAAACATTCAGGGTCTGGTGATATTTGTCAGAGTTTGGAAGGAAAGTGATCCTCTCAGGTAATGGCAATCATATGTTGCCTTGGTGCTTCTGCTGGAAGATGCTTTGGGTTTTTTCCCCCCCAGTCCCAATGGTTTGAATAATTCTGAACATACTTTTGAGCCAAGCTGGATTGGTTTTATCCCATTTTATCCTACCTAAAGTGCTTGAGGGTCTCCAGAAACCTCTTCAGCAGGGGAATTTTGCCCATAGGGCAGGAAGGGGGCAATCCATTGTGTCATCACTCAGCCCCATGGTGCCAAATGCAGCCAAAAGAGTGGAGTGGTGTTACTCATCAGGACACTTCTCAGAACACACAGTTCCACACCAGGGCTCTCTGTCCCAGCAGAGACATCTTCATAGCTTTAGTCCCCATGGACATCTGTTTGTGCTTCCTCTTCCTTCCCCCGTGTGGGATTTTCCAGGGCAGCTTCTGGGAAGCTGAGTGTTTGTCCTGGTTTTGGGTAACACAGTGTGCATTCTGTTGGAGCACGAGCTCACACCAAGAGTGTAAGTAGAGCATGGAGACCAAAGGCAGCTGTGGTGGACACTTGGACTGTGTTTGCACTTTATTCCTCTTGTTGGGTGTGTCTTAACCCGTGGAATTTCAGCTTTCAGTAGTGCTTTATGTAAAACTGCCAGAACTGGAGTATTTTCCTTCCTTGGAGGGATGATGGCAATGATATTCCAGTTGTAGCTACTGCATTGAGAGAGCAATGCCAGTTTTTTCCAAACTCCACAGAGAAGAGCATGAAGATGATACTGGAACGATGACACTGTACTTCAGGCTGCTTTAAAAAGAAAATAAAATTAAAATTGATCCCTTTTAGTTTCCTTTGCGTAATATGCTGGGAAGCCAATACTGTCAGGAAGCACTGCCAGTTTTCCAGCCTGCCTGTAAGAGAAGCATGTGCTTGTATCTGTGAGCAGGAGATCTATTTGTCAACCTCAGACATCCATAAAATGTTGTCTCCATCTTTCTGGCATGAATGATTGTTGCTTTGACTGCTGGCAGACTTAGAGTTCAGGATTATCATGCCCTTATCTCTTTATCCAGAGCCTTATCTGCCTATAACAGACACACTGCAGTAGCTCCTTGAATCATTAAGACTTCCATTGCTGTGTTAAAAGGTGGCTTCAGGGGAAGCAGGCCTTTTAATAAAGGTGTTCACTGTTTGATTTCTTGTCAGGCATTTTACAGAAAACTTGCTTTTCAAAACAAATACATTCTTATTTATAAAATACAAGGCAATTATTTAATTTTTTTTTTTTGCTTACTCCACTGGGTAAGACTGTGTTGTACTTAGATTTATGTATATAAAGCCAATTTACCATTATCTAGGGTGTTGTGTGGACTGGAATGCATTTGTGAGATAGAGGGAAGAGGAAGCACAGCAAAAAGACACACATGTGGGTTTGTGCAGAATCCCCATACAGTCAGGGGTTATGAACTTCACTCAAATATGGCCAAACTTCCTCTGGGTTTAGGCTGTTCCTTAGCAGCTGTTCTACATCATTTCTGTGGCTCTGTACCAGACCTAAACCCAGCTCAGCTCTCTGTGTCCACACTAGAGTTAAGCCTTAAAAAAGAGTTTACTGCAGTAGCGTCCCATTGTGTTCTAGGATGTTTAAGCAAATAATGATTATTCTCTTTTTCTTCTCTCCATCCATCAGGAGCTGGTCAGACTCACTATTGAAAAGCAGGAGCACCCCTCTCCCACAAGCCCAGTCAAACCCAGTTTACCAGCATGTAAATCTGACAGGTGGGTCACTGATTTCTCCTGTGTGCAGGACTGATACAGAAGGGATAATTTCTAACTACTGGCAGCTGAGTTAAATCATTCAGCTATCCTTCACAGAGGGTGGTGTAGTGTTCTTTATGTAGCCCCATCCATTTCAGTGGGATCACTAAATGAGAATATTCTATGATGGGAGAGACACTAAAATCAGGCAGTGAAACATCCCTTGTGTTAATGCACACTCTACTCTGCATGGACATGGAATTCCACCTGCAGGTGCAAATTCTACCTTCTGCTCTAGGTGTCTGTCTTATTGCACATGATTTAAAATAGGTTTGAATCTGTCAGCAGGCTGCATTCCAGCTGTGGTTTATGATCTACAATCTGTGTTTTGCATGTTGCAGCCCATCAGAACTTCCCCTTACAGACCGAGAAATGGAGATCCTCAACAAAACAACTAATATGACTCAATCCAATGAGCTACTGACTGACTCCATGGATGAAGAAGTTGCACCTCCTAAACCCCCTCTGCCCAGCATTCGTGTGGCAGAGAACAGGTAATTCTGACCAGCCAGCTGACTGAAGAACACCAGTGCCTCTTACCACCAGCCTGTTGGCTTTTAAACAGTATTGCAAAATGTGCACAAGAGAGGAGGGTTAGTGTTGCTTTTGAATTTCCAGTCCTCTAGAGTAATTCTTCCCCGTTCCTGGGCTCTACTTTGTGTTCTGTCATCTTATTTTCTGTGTATTTTCCTTTTCTTCTCTTTTATGTGAGGATAGTGCCATGCCCTGACATCCACTCATGAAAGGCATCACATAAATCCATAATAACCTTATGTAAAATGGTGTGAATTCCACACTGTACAAGTGTCTTGGGCTGCTGTATCTGATGGGAAATGTTTCTTTAACCTCAGGGGGCAGTTACCAATCTGTCCTGCACAGCCAGGTTGTTCTGCTTTGCCTGTCAGCCTGAGAGTGAAAGCCAACAGTGTGTGAAAAAAATCTTGTGCTTGGTTGTTCTTACCCTGTTCTGGGAGTAACCACATGAAAGTTTCTATGTTCTATTTTGAGAAGGAAGAGAAAACCCCCAATTTGCAGGTTTTTTTGTGTGTGTGTGTGTGTTGTTTTTCTTCTCTAGTACTGGTGCTAATGGCTGGTGTGAAAAATACGTGTCGTGTTAATGTGAAAATGTGACATCAAGGGCTGTGGCTGACAAAAAGAATCACATTTCTGTGTATTTTATGAATTCTCAAAGGTTATGTAAAAATTTCCTGGTATGTTCCAAGAACAGAGTATGTGTGCTCTTGAGAACTTCTCAGGCTTGATGACTACCAGAATTACGTGTCATTAGAAGCAAAAACTGAAAGCCCAGGGGTTAAACTCTCACAAGTTCCTGCTGATGTGTGGATCTGAAATAGATTCACCTGGGGCCCTCAGTGCACATGGTGAGAGCAGCTCGGATCCTTTGTTCCCTGAAGTTCACCAAGAAAGTAGAAGGGCAGAAGAAGAATGTTCCTGTCCTGTAAATTTGTGAAACTTTGAACATTTTTCAAACCTGGAAGGTTTGAGGAGGGGGAGGGATTTCCGTGAATGGAAACGATATTTGGGTCAACCAAAACATTTCATTTGGATTTTCACTGCTTTTATTAAGAAATAATTACCGTGGTAATTAGCTCCATTAAAAATATGTCTTAGAAAAGCATTTGTTTTTGCTTTAGAAAATATCGTGCTTAAAAAATAAATCACTGAACAGGACCTTACCTGTAAGTGTATCCTTAAATTGATGTTTGTTAGTGGATACATTTTGCTGCATAGCTCTTGGCTGACCAAGCCTTTCTCGGAAAATAACCTGTGAAGCCTCTGAAAGTCTTTTTGCTGGAAAAGTGATGGAAGCATCAATTAATTCCTGTTGTGTCTTGCAGCCCTCCACCAGCACTGCCCCCGAAAAAACGTCAGTCGGCGCCTTCCCCAACCAGAGTGGCTGTTGTGGCCCCCATGAGTCGAGCTACCAGTGGGTCCAGCTTACCTGTTGGGATCAACAGACAGGTAATGGCATAACCGCTGTGTGGAAGCCAAGGGAAATGTGCTGTGAGCTGTAGGAAAAGCTCAGGGAGATGCTGTGACCTGCAGCCACACAGATCCTGCACGTCTCTGCTCATCCCAAACAGCCCAGCACAGGCAGCCTGGGGTGGGAGTGTCAGTGGCAGCAACGGCAGGATCGTAAATAATGTGAACAGCTTAATTTTTTTTTACAGTGTTGTTCGATTTAATTAACAAATTGCTACAAACTTTGTTGCCTTGAGCGGTAGCAGAGTGTGAGGATGGGAGTGGTTGAGTGTTGCCATGTTCAATAGATGAGGGGATGGCAGCTGGCTGAGCTCCCTGACATCTCACCAGGGTTTACTCACAGGCCAAGGGACCATGTGGCTAAGTGAGATCAGAAGTCTGTCTTCATCCAGTCACAATTTAAAACATCTTTCAACTCAAGCAGTAGTTTGAGCTACTGCTCTGACCACTGCTGGTGCTTTGGGGAAATTTGTGCATTTTCTGTAGAGAAATGGAAAACTTGTGTGTGTGTTAATCACATTCCACTTCTTGTGCTAGTCTGGGGTTTATGAGGTTGTGAATGGCTGGGTTTGCTTTACACATTCAGGAACTTACTAGCTCAGCAGTGAGGACCTGAATCATCTTAAATTGCACAAAAATCAAATCTTGTCCTCATCCCCAAAGCCTCAGCTCTGGCTTAGGGAGCTGCTGCAGTAGTTTGGCTGACCCAGATAAAGCTGTGGCCACTCTTCAGTTAAAACTGCAGTCACACTAAGGTTGTTCTGACAGAGTGGGAATAGTTGAGGGGTTCATTTGCAGGTTAATAAGCTTGAGGTAATTTCTGAAATGGGGCTGTAGTCACAGGCACAGAAAGTTGTATCTCACTGTAGTTTATTTTCCCTTTGCATGCACCTGAGCTAACCAAGTATTTGCTAAAGCCCCAGGTATGTCTTGAGAAATCTTGCAGTGTCATTGCCTCATGTCGGTGTCATGACAAGCAGTCATCAGACACATGTAGCTGGGAAGAACTTGGTCATCTTGTCAGCATCTGTAAAGTCCAGTGTGGGCCACAGCAATCCCTGCTTGAAATCAAGAACACACAGAGCTCCCTGGCATGGGCTGTTTACCAGATCAGAGGGTTTCTGTGTTCTCCATAAGCTTAGAGAGAACCAGCAGCACTGATCCTCTCCCCTCCTGTGAGCTCTTAGCTCCTCAAGCTGCATCTTCCTCACTAGTGAGCTGCCAGGACTGATGGTAATTTGATTGGTTTTTTTTTAAATCCTGAAGGATTTTGATGTTGACTGCTATGCCCAGAGGAGATTGTCAGGTGGAAGCCACTCCTACGGGGGGGAATCTCCTCGCCTCTCTCCGTGCAGCAGCATCGGCAAACTGAGCAAGTCTGACGAGCAGCTGTCCTCCCTGGACCGCGACAGCGGCCAGTGCTCCCGCAACACAAGCTGTGAAACCTTGGGTAAGAGGGGCCTGGGGGGGCCTCATCCCTCTCATTTGGGGGCTGCTGGGGTCCTCATCCCTCTCATTTGGGGGCTGAGGTGCAGAAGTTGATTTGGTAAATGCACTGTGGTTGCAAATGTTGTCGTGGAGTTGCTGCAGGCGGTTCAGTGCAGAGTTACTCTGTTGGAGAGAAAAGCCCAGGGGGATGTGTTTCCCTTTCTGTATGTGATTATGCTCAAGTTCAGTTCAGCTCTCAGGTGGAATGTTTTCTTCATTTCAGCCCCGTCTGCAGAAATGACAGGGCTGGTAGGTTAAAGCAGCATTGTTTCTACATGCTAGGAAAGAAAACAAAAATATAAATGTGACACAAATTGTGTCTGCAGTCATCTACCTATTGGATTTTTGTTATTTGTTTGATAGTGTAGAGAATTAATTATGAGTTTTATGAAGTCTGGATGTTACAGAACGTGTAAAAAGACGGTCCCAGCTGCAAGGAAGTTCCACTCTGATTAAAATGAACTGATTAATTAACTGATGGAATGGGAGGGACAGAACTGAGAAGTGCTAAACAGTAAAAGAGAGAGACTAATCCATCATTCTCTGTTTACCCAGATCAATCGGATCACTACGATCCAGACTATGAATTCCTACAGCAGGACCTCTCCAACGCTGATCAGATACCTCAGCAGGTGCCAGGTGGGCCAGGTATCCTCAGCCCATTGCCAGAGTCCTTGGGTGAGTCTGGCTCCCCTTTCCATGGACACACTTTCCAGCTCCCGCAGGGCAGCTCTTCTCCACTGGAATTCTGCAGCCTCTCAGGAGCAGCGCAGCCAACAGAGACTCCTCCAGCTTTGCCAGAGAAGAAGAGGAGGAGTGCAGCCTCCCAGACTCTGGATAACTCTGGCTGCAGGGTGTCCTACGAGAGGCACCCTTCCCAGTATGACAACATCTCTGAGGATGACCTGCAGAATGCTGTGGTTGTCCCATCAATACCCTTCACACCCTTTGCTGCTGTTCTGCCTTTCCAGCAAGGAAACTCTTCAGCACCAGTGGAATTCATTGCTGATTTTGCTGCTCCAGATTCAAACAGTGACCCAGAAAAGCCACCACCTCTGCCAGAGAAGAAAAACAAACACAGTAAGCAAGTTTTTGTGTTTGGGTTTTGTTTTTACCTTGCAGTTGTTGTGCTTCTGATCATCACTAAGTAGTGGTGATCAAGGTAATGCTCTTGCTTATGTGAGTCTGAGTGTCAAAAGCAGCTGGTCAATGTCAAAGACATGGAAGGGAAATGTCAGTCCTTTGGTGGGCAAGGAAGGATTCCTGGGGCCAAGATGGATCCAGGCCCAAGGGATCTGGAATCACACAGCATCTTCATTACTGTACTGAGACCATTTTACTTCTCTGTTTACCTGAATGGGAATCTTTGAGGCACTCTGCCTTGCAGACCTTTCTGGTCTGTTCTCTCTTTTTAAGTCCATTCCCTCCCCCCTTCCCCAATTTTGTTTTCCCACTGCAGAGAAGAGTTGGTTCCTCTCCAAGAGCTCGGAGAAAGGACTGCATTTCTGTCCAAAACCCAACCTTGCCAGAGCAGTTACTTGGCAATAGGAGCACAATCACCCACATGGCTGTGCAAGACAACACTATTAACTAGAGTCCAGTACTGCTGTTTTGCTACAGGATCTCATTTCCTTTGGATGCCTGAGAATTTCCCACATCATTAAAACAAGCAGCCTCTAAAAGCAAAGGCTCCTGTCCCCAGCCAGACTCCTGGCACACCAGGAGTGACCACATCTCAAGCTCACAGCCTCCTTCTGATTTCCTTAATGTTCATGGCTGAAAAATGTGAAACCTCTTGCCAAACAGGCAGCCACAGTGCTCTGCCAGGGAAGGCTGTGGACTGCACGGTGAGATCCAGCAGATATTGGTTTACTGGTCACTGGCTGGCTTTGCAGTTGTGTGTTGCATGAGGAGGTAATGTATACAAGATCTGGATGGAGAGCATCACATTGCATGGTTGGCAGCCCAAGGGAAGAGCTGTTTCAAAGTGCTGAGTTGGCCTTTTGGCTCCTTTTTTGTATTTTATAGACTTCTCACTGAGAATTATTTTTGCCTCGAGAGGTTGTGGACTTCCTGTCCCTGGAGGTGTTCCAGGACAGGCTGGATGGGACTCTGAGCAACCTGGCCTAGAGGAAGGTGTCCCTGCCCATGGCAGGGGAGTTGAAGCTGGATTCTTTAAGGTCTCTTCCAACCCAAACCAGTCTACCTGACCACTGCAGATTTTTTAGTTGCGTTCATGTGACAATGAGAACTTGTTTTAGATTGTCTATACTCCACAGTATATCACACCGTGGATTTGTGGTTGATAGTTTTACTTTCATTTTCAGCATTTAGAAGACCAGTCAAACACTGCTCAGGCTCTGTGGTGATATCCAGGATATTTTTTGCCCAGAGGCAGATGCATGTAGATATGCTTGTGTAATCACATAGGGCTGCTTCCACAACCCCAACAAAATGCTGGGATCTGGGGGAGATGCATGGATTTGTTAAGTAGATTCACACACGTGGGACTTGGTTGTAGTGCCTTTGTTGTGGGTCATCTTTTGGTAGCTGGCAGGAAGTGTTGCAGCAGAGACTCTGATGGTCTTTTTATTGGTAATATACAGAAGATCTGCTTGAGTTAACCTCGTGTTTTGCTGTGAGCTGTGCTCAGAGGGACCTCCAAGAGTTGACTTCTGTGTAATTTAAACAGAGGAGTGAAAGGGCTTTTAGTCTGGCATGAGTTATGGTTATTTTACTGTGCTGTAAGACTACATGTTACTGTGCTAAGGGCAAATTACTGCAGACTTGTGCTTGAGCACCAGCATTGTGCTCCTGCTGAACAAGACACAGACACGGAACAGCTTCTGCCATTAAGAGCCCAGAGTCAGAAATAACAAGATCCTTTCCCCAAACAGCTTGGAAACTACTGGTGAGGCACTTATTCATGTTTCCCTCGCTGTCAGTGGGAACAAAATGCAGCCTGGTGCCCAGTGAGCAGCTGGTATTTAACTGCAGGAACCACGCTGAGGGCAGGCTGGGCTTAGCCAGCGGATAATGCGAGCTCTGTGAAGAGCAGCTCTCCTCCCAGGGGTGACAGCAACGACTGGCTCATTTGACCTTGACTTCTCCACTGAGTTGATGTGTGGTATAGCTTAACAATGTCCGTTATTTTGGCTCTTGCCCACGCACACAAATCTGTTGTGCCATTGCAGGGCTCAGCTGCCAACAGCGCCAGGGACAGGCTGGGCTGTCAGTGAGCTCTCCAAGGGGAATGCTGCTGTGCCTCACCTTGGTGCAGGTGTGCCTTAGTTCTGATCATCTCCTAATAACCCCTTTAGACTGCAGCAGCAGCCACTGGTCCTCTCCTGCTGCTTCCAGGACTGGTGGCTGCAGGGAGAGCAGTACCTGTGATTTCTGCCATATGGGCAGAGCTGGTGTGTGCTGGAAATCCCTGAGCAGCTTTAGCTCCTTCAGAAATGACAGCCAAGGCACTGCAGGCAGATTGCTGGGAAGGTGTTCCTAGCCTCAGTCTGAGATTTCATGCTTTTTTTTTTTAATTTCACATGTTTTCTGTCTGGGTTAAGAACTGACATAAGCTGGCCATGTGGTGGGAGAGGTTTCTCTCTCACGCCTCCCTTCTCTCCCGGGGTGCTGCCTTGAGACTGTCACTCCACCCCAGCTGCTCACTGGGGACTTGCAGCCCCCACCCCTCCCTCTGCACAGTTGCTGCAGGGCGTGCAGCCTGAGCTGAGCTGCTGATGTAATTTCCCATCTGCTTTTTAAATTTCTGCCTTGTTAAAAGCCAGAGTGGAGAGGAGGAGAGAAGACCCTTTGCAAACAGCAGTCGTGGGAGTGGTCTTGCTCTGACTGTGCTGTTGAAGATAGGCAGGATTCTAATGATGCCCATTTTAATTTGCACTCTGCAGTGTCTGCTCCTGAGCCAGGTTTGTATTGCACCATCCCAACTGTTTTTCACGTTTCCTGAAAACAAAGATGACAAAGTAGAAGCAGAGACATGCTCACCTGCCCAGGGCCAGTTGTAACAAGCCAGGCAGGGAAGCTGCCATGACGATGGGATGCATTAGCCCCATAAAGAGCTGAGATAAAAGAGCTCTTCATTATTCCCTTGCAGATTGAGTTAAGGCTCCCGACAGCATTCAGGCTCACTGCCTTGAGTTACAGTGATTTAATTTTACCCAAGTGTCTAATGTGATGCCCTTTCCACCAACACTTCCAAGCTGTGGTGTCATTCCGGTGTTTGGTGTCATTCCAGGAGCTCACAGCTATTGATCCTGAGTGGTGTCTGCAGATCTGGGTGTTCAGTGAAGCCCTGGTTTTGTAGGTGACTCAACATGAAGGGTTGGTCTGAATTCAGCAGTGTCTGCTGCATAATGCCAGCACTGCCAGGCCTGCCTTCTTGGCTTTTGTCCTGCTCTGTTGATGAGCTCTCAAAATGTGGTTTTTCCCTCAAGCTCTTGTCCTCTACACTTCTGCAAGGACTCCTGATCCTTAGTTCAGTTTTGCTGCCAGAGAAATATCTTTCATAAGCTGTCTTTAGATCTTGTCCCCTTGAGTTGTTGTATGATAGCAGTAGGAGCACCTTAGCTAGCTGAATCACTGATACTCGAAAAGACTATTTTAGTACTTCTGTCTTTCCTACACTTTTACCATGATCCCAAATAAGAGAATATTTCCAGAACATGCCTCCTTTCACTGTGAAGTGGTGCTGGGAAGGAGGAGAGAGTCTGAGAGAGGAAGAAGGGCAAGGCTCAGGTGGCAGGGAGAGTTGGAGGTCAGAATTCCAGCAGCCTTGGCAGAGCTGTGCAGGACTGGCTGTACTGCAGGACACGAACAGCTTGTCCACTGGCAGGACTGTGGGGTCACAGGATGGGGACAGCAGGTGTTACCGGTTAGGACTGAAATCCATCAGCTCCATTTCCTGCACTTCCATTGCCTCGACCTCTTTTTTTTTTCATTATTTCTTTTTTTTTTCCCTCTTTATTCTATTTTTTGTAGGAGGATTGTAATTCTTTCGGGGAAGGACAGCTGTTTTAGCTCCATTTCTAAATGGAGTTTAAAATATTAGAGGAAATCTGAAAAAAGGTGCCCAAGACAGGTGCAAAGCAACTCCTTCCTGCTGACACATTTGCAGGGCTGCATCCTGTTTAAAGGCTGGCTCAGGGGGTCTGCTTGGCAGGTGAACAGAGGACTTTGCCTTGCAGCCAGTGTGGGAATCAACTTCATGATGTGCAAATCCTGCATTGTGCTCGTTGTATTTATAGCTTCCACTGAAGTCATCCACTCCTTTCAGCTGTATGACTGAAATGCCAGCAGAAGCTGAATAATTGCCACCAAATGACCAGATTTACAGAAAGTGACAACTGCTTGTTTATCAGGAGGAAGGGAGGGATGATCACAGTCCCTTGTGCATGACAGCGTGTTTACAAGGCCTTGGTTAGTCCTTTCCCTGACACTTAAATACATCTGTTTCTCCTGTTCTCAGGTGGATAGAAGAGAGTTCTTTCTTTATTTTACGTCATTATTGTCTTTATTTATTATATTATCTTTATTTATTTTACGTTATTCAGTACACTTCTTATGCTTAACAGTTGGGGTGGGGTTGTAGTAGTCTTTCTGTGGCACTGGATGTCATCCTCCCCTTCCAACACTAAAATACTGCAGCAGTAACTAATCCTCTGTCAGAGCTGCATAGGCTGACCTGGGTGGGGTTTGAAGGGTATTGTACACATGGAAATCTATCCTAGACTAGATTTGATCCTATTTAATGTTTCTTTTGAGCCACATCTCACAAAAGCTCTCGAGTCAGTTGGATTTCAGATGGTAATTTGCTTTAAAAGGGAACAGGAGCAAAGGGTGTTGGATTTGAGCTGAGGAGGTAGGAACACATGGTCAGTGGCACTTTCAGAAGGTAAATATTTTGTGCCAGCATAGGCAGTGGCATTTAAAGAGGCTGAGGGAGAGGTGCACCCAGTCTCACAGGTAGGTGTTCTCTGATAACAGTTTTATCAGCTTAATAGAATGGAGAAACACTGTACACCTCCTTGTTCTAGAGATCTCTCTGACTGCAGATATGAGACTTACTGTAGACACAAGAATTATTATAGATTTATTGTCATTGTTACACTCCTGAAAAGCAGACTGACGCTATTCTGGATTTTTGGTGACTTTGGACATTAGCTGTTGAGAAATGTCCTCAGAATTGCCACGGATTATATGAGGATTTGGGCTAAGCATCAATAAATCAGACTTCTCAAGTTGCAGCTTGGAGACCTCACTGGTTCTAGAGCATTATCAGCTGTGTTTGTGGCCTGTGATGGTGTTTGGATATTCGGATCCTTTCCTGCAAGGTGGATGGCAGCTGGGTGAGCTCCCTGGGAGCACAGCCAGGGGACCCTGCTGAGAAAGACCAGCTGCCTGCTGCCCCTCAGCTGGGCTCTGCAGCCCAGGGACAGCCAGTGTGACCTCTCTTTGCCTTGCAGTGACGGCCTACATGCAGTTTGTGGAAGATTACTCAGAGCCACAGCCGTCCATGTTCTACCAGACCCCTCAGAACGAGCACATCTACCAGAAGAAGAACAAGTACCTCAGGGAAGTCTACGGGATCAATGACTCCTTCATCAGCTTAGACTCCTCTCAAGACCTGGCACCTCCTCCTGCTCTCCCACCGAAGCAGCGGCAGCTGGTGAGTGACACCTCAGGGACATCTGGCAGAGCCACCAGACTGCCAGGAGCAGCTCTGCTCTTGCTGCTCCTGGTTGCTTCTGACAGGCTGTGGTGGTGGGAGGATGTCTCGCTGGTGTTACCACATGGTGCTCCTTGGCAGCTTGTGAACATGGCTTTTAGGCATTTTGCATCCTCGACATTTCTGCTTCTCTGTAACCCCACATTCAGATTGCTCCCCATAAGCTTTGAAAGTCCTAAAAATGCCCTAAAATTGAAACATTCGTCTTCCAACACAGCAGGGCTGAATCTGTGCCAGGCTTGTGTAACAACTGCTTGGAAGATTTTGACACACTCTGAGCAGCACGATTTTCAAGAGATTGCTGCGTTGTTGTTCCCAATGCTGTTTTGCAACTGTCGTCAGAGATGCCATTACTAATAACTGTTTAAACGTAATAACTGCTTTTATGGTATTATGCACAGACCTTTGGTACAGCCACCACTTCGCTCGTGCATGTTTCCCCCACATTAATCCCCTGGTGTGATTCAGATTTTACCTGTTTCTCAGAGTGCCAGCATAGAAAGGCACATCCGCATGTGTGTGGGTGGTGGGTTTAACAGCACAGAAAGGGCCATTTTCCATGTGGGGGATGAAATCCTGGGCTCGGTGATGTTTCTGACCTTACTGAAGCAGGGATTTTGTCCCATTTCTTTTTAAGGGTTTTCCTTTCCTTTCTTTTCTCTTTTTTTTTTTTCTTTCCCAACTCCAACCTTAGAGATTTTATTTATATTAATTACATTGATTATCTTGCTTGCTATGTTAAAAAAAATTCTTTTGTGCTGATGTAGCTTACTTAAATTAGCCATGGCATTAAAAAAATGGGAGGAAATGTGGGAACAGAGCCATGGTCTTACCATCATGAGGCTGACTCTTGCAGTATTTCTTCATGCTGTCTGTGCTAAAGTTTGACTGTCCCAGAGTGTTACTTTCTAACTCTAATTTTGGGATTTGCATAACTACATTCCTGTGATGCAAGTAGGAGTCCTAAAAAGACAAAGTGACATTTTTGACTAAGCTAAACTGAGTATTATGCATTAATTCTTTGTGGGGACAAGATTTTAAATGCCAGAGTCCCATCTGCTTTGCAGGGACACTAAAGAATCTCCAGGACTCATCTCTGGAGGATCAGGCAGTTCTCCAGGGTCTGTGGTCCCCATCAGTGTGACCCTTGCACTGTCACCTTGCAGTCCCTTGCCTGCCTCCCCCTCCTCGAGGTGGCTGCACTTTGGTGATGTTTCCAGAGGTGCCTTGGGCTGCACAGTCATCATGAGAGTCTGCAAAGCACGGATTCACTGCAGCCATTGTGCAGAAGGAAAATTCTGCTCCTGTCCTGGATTCCTCAGCTGAAGCAAAGCATTTTTTTTTTTTTTGCTTCCCTTTAATCATTATCTGGGCAGCCAAGATGTCACTGCTTTGCCTGCTGGCCATTCTCCTCGTTTTGCAAGCTGATACCATCAAGGTGTTGCTTGCAGTTCCCCTGAAGCAAAGGTTTCTTCAAGTGCAGCCTCCCATCCTTCATCCCTCTGTTGGGAAAGAGGTGTGAACACAGGTGATGGCTTATTCAACAATCCTGTAAAAGCCATCAGACTCTTGTTCTTCTGCTCCTGCTGCCCTGAGCGTTTTTGAAATGGCAAATCAAACGGGCATCAGCTGCTCTAGCAGCAAGTTTTGCTGGATGGACTCCTCTGTAATATAATAATGAGGAAGTCCTTTCTTGTCAGCTTCAGCTCTTAATCAAAAATAAGATTGTATGTTTGCATTGTATGTTTTATTCAACAAGTCAGAGCTGAGAAAGCCTAAGTATACCTTATCCTTTCTCATTCTCCTTACTGTAGTGGAATTCAGGAGAAATTCCTTGCCAGGATTTATCACTGACAATGTAGTATCTGCCTCCTGTGCAAGTGATTGTAATCTTAGACTGAATGGAGAAATGTCAGGACATCACTGTCACCCAGTATCCCAGCAGTACCAGTGAGGACCCACAGCTCACACTGGGGAGGCCAAGTTCCCAATCTTCAGGTTGCCACAAAAAATAGAATAATGTCCTTAAAGCCAGCTCCTCCTTTGGGCATCTGCCCCCACACCACGGGGAGAAAAGGGCAGTGAGGAACAGCTTGTCTGTGCTGGCAGCAGCTGTCCATGGGTGAGAGGGGAGGGGGAGGCAGGAGTTTATTTTTTAAGGGATTTGTGAAACAAAGAAGATTTGAATTGTGATTTTTGTCGTGCCTCTTGAGCTCAAGAAAGGCATATTGGTGTGTCTGGCTCTGATGAACTGTATGAATAGCTGTTTGTTTAGCCAGCCATTATATGCATTGTTTTACAGTTAGCGTTTCTTGCTTTATTCATCGCCTTTTCTGTGCTCTCTTTCTCTGTGTCTTGTGTCTCCTGCTTTCTTCCCCCTCCTCAGCAGGCCTCCTATGCTGCCTCCTCTTTCTCTTCTGTCTCCTACTGTGTCCAGCAACCTAAAGTGCCCTTCACCCCTGAGGACTGCGCTGCCACTCAGGGCCTCACTATGTCAGTCTCTAACTCCTTTCTCAGCCGGCACAGCTCCTTTCCTGTGCACTCGGTGAGTTCTCTGCTCTGGAACACTGGGGTGTTGTCTTATTGCTGATCACTTGTGTGCAAATTCTCTGCTTAGCCTCTCAGGTAAAGGTGGAGGATTTTTTGTGGGTTTTTGAACTGTTGTAGTCACCGGCCGGGTGGGAAAAACGGTGTGGAAATGTCACTAAGTGGAAATGTCACTAATGAAGCCTGGGGAGGTGTAGCTTTCTTTGTGTTTATATGTCCATGGTGATGTTTGTGGTGGGGGACTGAGGAAGGAGAGCTGGCCTGTGTGCCCAGGCACACTCCTGTGACCTCTGTGTGCCCCAGGCTGCACGTTGGGACTGGGAAGCCTTTTTGTCCCATTGCATAATGCCAGTGATGTGGATGAGTCAATTAAAGGCTGCTGTGTGAGTCTGGCCTTGGGAGAAATAACAAGATGCTGTCCCTGAAATCCATGGATTTAGTCAAACATGTGGAACAGGGGCTGCAGCTCCTTAATTTTTTTCTAGAAAACAGCCTCTGCTAGATCTTCCATCTCATTTTTGCCTGTCTGCTTCCCTTCACATCTCCATGCTCCCAAACAAGCTCAGTGTGCTTGTATGATTTGCTGATGGATGAGCAGGGTTTTCTCTCCTACAGCACTTGTGAGCAGCCTGAAGAGAGAATGGCAGGAGGAGCTGGAAATCATTTAAATCAAAATAGTATTAGGCACTGCTTAAATCTATGATCAGCTGCTTAAATTAAATGGTGGTAATAACAAAGTGTTAACATAATGAAATTAAACTCAACCATGGGATTCCACCAGCTCATCAGTGTGGGGCTTGTTTGCATGTAAAACTGTGTGGTTATGCTCTGATTGCCTTGTGATGACAATTGAGAATACACTATCTTTTGACAGTGACCTGGATGTTTAGTAAATTAGGCTTCTTCTGGAGAAGAAATTATCAGACAAGACTTGAGAAGATTCAGAAGTGTTCAATTAATTTAATATTAGATGTTTGAAAACAGTGTCCTCCCACTGTGCCACTGCTATCTTCCCATTTCAGCACTTACTCAGTCTTTAAAAATTAGTGATAATCATTGGTCCAAAGAAGAAGAAAGTATTCAAGTGCTTTACAAGTAGTGCTACTTCACAAGCCATGAATGAAAGCTTTTGGCTTCCACTTGTGTGAGAGAGAGCAGTATCATAGCTTTGCTGCACAGATGAAAAGGCTGAGGGGTTGCAAGGTTAGTGCTTGCATAAATTTGTGGTAAACAGTTCTAAAATTTGAAGTAGAAGTCCTGAATTGTACAGCTCTCTTATTTGGTAGTGATATTGCAAGCAAAACGTGGAACTGCAGGACTAGGTAAAAGCACTTAACTATTTTTGATTTAATTGAGAGGCTATAAATATGATTCGATGATGTTCTAAAAATATGTGGGCACTTTGATTTGAAAAAGCGTCCTTGTTGGATTAAGTGGTTACTACCTATTAAATTGCTCTGACCCGTTCTCATCTCACTTTGGACTACATTACTGTGAATATAATATTTTAAGAAATATTAAAGCTTCATTAAAAATCCCCACTCATTTTTGCAAGGTTTTGGTGAGGGGTAAAATAAATAGCTGGAGTACGAGGAGCAGTGAGAATGATGAGACAGTGCATTGTCAAATGCACATAGGAAATAAACTGAATTAAAAATGGTGATTTTTCCATTAGTGCCTTTAAATTAGGATAATCTCATAGTTTCTCATTACTCTATCTGGTCTATTTTTTTCACTGCCAGAAAAGCGATTTTCACTCTGAAAGTGTCTCTTTGAGCTGCGAAATACCAATGTCCTTACATGCATCGTAGCTGACCCATGTAATGCCATAACCACGGTTTATCCCATTTCCCCCATCCCTAATAAGCCAGAGATGTGAAACAGCTGTGGAGGTTTGGATCCCTCCCAGGGTGACACTGGTTCAGGTTCCACTGAAGGGATGCCACGAGCTGCAGCAGAACACTTCAGGATGTTGCTCTGCTCCTCATGTTCTCATGGCTTCATTTCTCCTCTCTCCCTAGAGAAAGGCCGCTCAAGTGAGTGTTGTGGTGAACAATAAACCTGGCAAAAATCAGCCTTAGCTCTCACCAGCCTCAGCAAAGGAGTCATTGTCGCCACACACCTTTCAGGCACTGCCAGCTGAGCAGTTGGCCTCTTGTGCACCCAGACAGCAGTGGGGACTATCAGATCTTCTAAAATTATATGTCTCCTGCATAAATCGTTATTCATTCTGCGCAGGAAGCAAAAACCTCCTTGGATCAATACCAGGAAGTCCGAGCTGCTAAACATGATGGCCATCCACTGACCCAGTGTCAGCAAGGCCCTGTAAGTGTGGCCAATTTTCAGAAAGTGCCCTGTGCTTTTTTCCCTTTCCCTGGAGAGTGGCCTGGGGAGGACACAGGAGTCACTCCCAGAGGGAGGACCTGGCCTTGTCCCCATCTGTTCTCATGCCAGCAGCAGGGAAGCTGAGCCTGCTCCGCGTTCTGCTTGTTATCCCCTTAGCTCTGTGCTCCAGGTGAAGGATTTAGTGCCTTGCTACTGATTTACACGGATTAAAAAGACCGTTTTCAGACAGCAAAAAACAAGGTGAAGTTGTTCAGAGCATCTTTTAATTTTTAATGCATGAATTTTTCCAGAGCCCTGACTCCTTTCCCTCCAATCAGCACTGCAGAGGCTGTTGCAGCCCAGCTGCCACCACTGCTCTGTCAGCCCACTAATTGTGCTTTTCCCTCCTTTGCAGGAAATTGTGTCAGAGGTAATAGCTTTTACTGGATAGAGGCAGATCTTGAGCAACTGGATCAAACCTCATAGGTTTGGCAAGTTGAGCTGTTTTTCAACCGAGTCTGACTCGTGTCTGGCCTGTGTGCCAGCAGGGCTTGTGTTGGTAGTGTGGGTTGGTGTGCTGAGGAACTGCATCATGTTCCCCATGCCCTGGACAGCTGAGCCATTAAATCCCACACTGGGGGGACAACTGGATTGTACTGTCAAGAATCATTCAAGGCATTCCCACCTCTTTTGAAAGCACTAGGCAGTGGGAAAGGAGGTGTGCAACAAGAAGGCATCGTCCTTGCTTATAGTTGGCAGTAATTTCTCTCCAGTTGATCACCTCCCTCCCTTCTCCTGACACAGAGCTGCTGTCCCTTGGTTCAATCAATCCTTGTGCTGTTTGCCTGGAATGGGTGGTCAGGTATCCCAGCAGCAGGGATAATCAGATCTTGAAATCTCGTTGCTTCCTGGCAGCTGGAGAGTTCTGCACTGATAGAGGAAATCATCCAGTGATGAGCTCCACTGCTGCCCATCCTCATATTTTCCACCAAGGGCTGCAGAAAGTATTGTGGAAGCTTTTCCTTGCTGAAACAAGGAACAGTTGTATCTCCAAGGCATGCACACACCGTTAGTGGAAATTTGGCTGCATCCTCTACTGTGGGGAAATAACTTGCCTTTTCTCAAAATGTTGTTTTTTCTTATGTTTTCTTTTTAATTAAGAAACGTTTCCAGTAATTTTCCAGAAACCAATTGGCTGTCAGATTCCAGCAGAAGGCGCAAGCGATTTCCTTACGAAAGCTCCAGTTCAGCGCTTCTGTTCTCACTTGTTCCCAGCATTCTTGAGCAAATCGAGCAAGTGCACAGAAAATCCACAGCAACTGTTTTTCTTTCTTGTGTGTGTGCTAACGTATGTTCAGGAAAAGGGGGGTCAGATAAGTGATTAAAGGCGTGCACGACGCAGACATGTGCTTCCCATGTTTTTCCTGCCTTGCTCCCATTGCTGGAGCTCACTCCCAGCCTGCAGCACACACCAGGCTCTGGCCCTGAGCAGAGAGTAAGCTGTTCTCATTCATATGGTGGAAGCCTCAATCAAACCACGACTGGGAAGTCGTAAAGTGTTTGTTCACTTCTGTCCTAAGGTTTTGGCTCCTTAATTTGGAGCAAAGGGAAGGAGGAATGAAAAGATTTGCATCCCTTTAACCAGCTGCTGAGTCGTAGGTATTGTTTTGCCTTTCCTGTTTAGCATTCCTTTTGTGTTTGTGTTCATTTCCATTGCCCATGGCAGGTCTGGACACTGATATTAATAGTGCTGGTGCCTGCTGGCATCACTGGATCCTGCTGCTGAAAGCCACTTCCTCTGGGGGTTTATACATTTTCCGTGCGGTTGGAACACTGCAGGTCTCTGTAGGTCTTTCTGAACAGTCCTATGTTGACTTCATAGGCCACACACACCATGTTTTTTGTGTGACTGACTTTTTAGAAGTCTTGTCTTGGTCTCTAGACTCTTGTCTTTTCAAGATCTGCCATCTTGATCTGGGGACTTTGTCCACAAACTAAAGAGTTGATGCTGTAGGTACAGTTGAATTTAATTCTCCTGATATTTTCCAAAGAGGGATGCATGACAGTGTGGTTAATAAATCTTACAAATGTTTTCTTCCTCTGCTGCTCCCTTATTTATTTGGTTGTGAAGATGTGCAGGAATTGGCAGTTTTTTCCAACTAATTGGAATCTCCCCCATAAGGAAAAGTTTGGGTTTTGTGTTGTCTCTTGCAGAAGCCAGGAGACGCAGCAAGCCCCATCCATGCATGTACTGAGCTGACCATCAGTTAAAACCAGGGAAGTCAGCTCTGCAGCCAGGTCAGAGGCCTTGCTGAGAAACATTCCAGCCCAAGGAGTTGCTGCCTTTCCTGTGGCAGTGCTTGAAGCCATTCTGTTGGCAGCTAGTGTTTCCAGCCATTCATTGCAGGAGCATTTCCTTCCTCATTAGCAAAAGTACCTGGAAGCCCAGCATTGTGTCATGAGATAGGAAGTCTTTTCCAATAGTTGTCTGTGCAATTATATTCTTAGGGTGTAACGACTTTGCAACACCCAGTATTTTGTGAACATAATTCTGTACTGTTACAATTTGGGCATCCAGTTCTGGCGTGTTGCCCACGTCGTTCCCTTAATAGCATTAACAGAGGAGATCTAAAAGATTGATCCTTTCCTCTGATAGCTTCATATTTTGGGAGTCTGATACTCTACCTGATCTGGCAGTGTCTGGCAGGATGGCAGATTAATTTGGCAGAAGTCCATAGGGTAACTCAGAAGGCTGTGCTTAAAAGGTAAAGACTCTGTCTGCTGAGGCTGCAGATGCTCTGTCAGCCATATAATTGAATTCAGCTTTGGATTTAGGCTGGAGACTGCTGTAACTTGCAACCACTGGCTCTCTGCATATATATCCCTGTCTCCCTGTTAGCTGTGGTCAGCCGTGCCTAGTGAGTGTGAAGAAGCATCACTCCTGAAATAAGTTTTCTATTAAAGTGCTTATCTCCTGCCATCTAATCCAAATAAACAGCCAGAATGTCACCGACCCCTGGGACATCCTGTAACACGGCTTCTAATGATGGAAAGCTGTTCTGAAATATTCACCGTTGCAAAAAATCAAAGGCAGCAAATTGAAAAGGTTGAAAGATGCAGTCTCTGCGAGACCTCTGTGTGTCACAGTGTGTGATAAATGTTCAGGGCCAGGCACGTTTGCTTCCTGCTGCTCCCAGGAGACAGGCTGCTCCCAGCTCAAAGCTTGCTTTGTGCAAGCACTTCCCAAGTGGCATAGATCTTTTCAAAAACAACTGCTCTAGTGAGAGGAGAGGGAACTCTCTCCTCTCCCTGTCTCGGCTGTTTGCTGTCATGGGTCAGGATTGCTCATGCAGGGAGACCCTCTTCTTGTCCTGTGGTGGGAGAGTTTGGATGCAGGAGAGCATCCTTTCCCAAAGATTGCTGTTGCACCGTTTTCTAGCTTTCCCAGAGAATGTTTGGAAATACTTCACTTAAAGCAAAGCCATGGAGTAGGAGGTTGTGCCCATGAAGCCATAACTGAGGCCTTCCTGACCCTGCAGGAAACCTCTGAGAAGCTGATTAAAACAAGCACTGATTTGTTTCCAAGATAAACTGTTGCCTCTTGGGGAAAGCACTGAAGGATGGCTTATTTCCTTGTGACAGTTGTGTTGAATGGACTGTCCCCTCCCCAAAAAAGCATGTCTTTTAGAGGATGACAGGGCTTCCAAGAGCTGTACAACACCCAGATCCCGTGGAAGCCATTGCTGCAATTCCTGGGGCAGCTGCTGGCTGGGCTGGGTCAGTCTGGGGAGCAGCAGGAATGGGTGCCATATGGACATCATCTCCACTGCCGGGTGGGTTTTTTTCCCTTTGAAAAGTATGCTTCAGTCTTGGCTCTTGTCCCAGCACGGCTGCATAACTGGAATTCCAGAGCTGCTTGCAGGCTCCGGAGGAAGGAGGGGGCTCCCAGGCTCCCTTTCTACAAGATGCAACTTTACAACAAGATTGGAAGTTGAGAGCAGTCTGACTAATTAATGCCAGCACACCAAAGGCTTCGCTGCTCTGTTCCCTTTGTTAGCAGCATGCTGAGAGCCTGTCTGCATCCTGAAATGATTGTTCACGGATCACATAATGAAGATTAATGCATTTTCACGGGCACCTGGGCCTTAAATCGGCATTTTCAACATATCCCATGCCAAGAGGTTGTTCTGAGAGGTGTATTGATAGAACCAAGGGGAGATGAACATACAGTGATTGCCAATTCTGACATATCTGCGTTCAAATTTGTGAAATTTCTGCAATGCTATATTTAGGTCCAAATTGTCTTCGAATTGGGATTAATGTGTGTGAAACTCCGCAAGGCAGGAGCTGCGCAAATGTTCCTGCCCCAGAAGCAATAACTCATCTCCTCGAGCTGCTGGTCCAGGCTGCAGGCAGGGAACAGAGTCTGCCCTGAGCTAACCCTGCCAGCGCCTCACGCAGGGCTCTGCCTGTCCCAGAGTGACTTGGCTGGGGACAGTCATTTCCTTTCACTCCGGCCCTGCGTGAGCTCCACCACTGCTTTGCAAAAGCCTGACGTTTCCTCTGGGTTCGGCAGGTCAGGGACAAAGCCCCTTGGAACTCCTGGGTGGAAGATGTCCATCAACTACAAAGTGAAGGACGGCGTGTGCCGCCCGGCTCCTGTGGGTGCAGGAAGTCCAGCAATGGGGGAGCTGGCACAGAGCTTCTGTTGGAGCGAATTATTTCCTCTGCAGGAGCAGAGGGTCTTGTTATCAGCACAGCAGTTTTTTGAGTGTTTTCTTGAGCCCTTGAGCAGTAGTTTGGGGTCTAGGCTGGGACTTGGGGTGATAGTTGGCGTATTAGCGCCAGTGAGATCATGAAATACCAGGCAGGCGTAATGAATGTGCTGAGCCAAGATGATGTCATGAGCCTGGCGTCCTACGAGGGATTTAGTGGTTTGTGCCATGCAAGTGAAAATGAATAAATGTAGAGCGTTTATCCAGGCAGAAAGTAAATACAGAGATTAGACTTGTCATTGTTACTGAGGCAGCTCCAAAAGCTGACAGTGTCCCTGGAGCCAGCGCTGCTCATCCGGAAAGAAACGGGCAGGAAGAGAGAGGAGCCTGTCCTAGAGCCAGTCTCCTTTTAGCCACAGGCGTGTGGTGGGGATTTGCATTTTAATTATTTTTCAGTAGTCTTCTAAGCTCTCTTTACAAAGCATCCCCCTCCTCTGCTCTGTGTTATGGCCTGCAGTTTGTTTGGGGCTCTGAGAATACACCCAGAGCACTGCCGGACTCCACGCAAGGCACAGCCACTCAAGGATTAAGGTGGTGGAAGGTAAAGTCTACCCATTGACCTTTACATTTCCTTTCCTTTGTAGTGGAAAAGCTTTTTTGACCAGGCTTCTGGCCTGAGGCTGTTCTCAGTTTAGATTTTTATTAGCCCACATCTTTCCTAGATAGAAACAAAAATACCACTGCTGAGCTCTGTGCTGCTGCCGGGGCTCAGGTGATGGACTAAGCTTTGCTTTTTCTTACCCGCTCAACTCTCCTGAGAAAATGTAGCCTCAATTCTCTGATTCCTGCCTTTGATTCCCTTTCCTTTTACATCACAGTGGTGTCATTTTTCAGCCTGGTTTGAGCGAGTTGTGTCTGTGCTTCTTGAGAGCTCTGAGCTGCACCGTCCTTCTGCAGCAGATCCCTCAATGGAGCAGCACCACGACTGCATTCCAGCCTGGGTTTTTTGGATGATGTGATTCTTCCTTCAGTCCACTTGACTATGACCAGCTTTGCAGGTTTAAAAAATAAACTCCTCTCCAGCAGATTTAGCATTACTGTTGTCTTTTTTTTTTTTTTTTTAAATGGTTGTCAGCTTTGTTTTGGACTTACCCTGATGGCAAATCTTACTAGCACCAGATGTTAAAAGACAGAGGGTTGCTCTTGTTTTTCTTGGCACAACATATTCCCACTGCACCCTGTTTAATATTATCTGAACAGTAATCTGATGATTAGGAGAGATAGTGAAATAAAGCTTTACGCAGATGATCTCTTTTCATCTTTTCAGCTGACTCTTCAAGGCACTGCATTAAAGGATCGGTTTGATAAGGAATTCATCACTCCGGAGGGCAATTACCATTTTTGCTCCCTGTTTTTCACCAATGGGAAGGAGTAGCAGCATAATCTCCTTTATCCTTGAGTGTAACTTTGAAGGCAGTATCCAGCCACTCCTCCCTGGGAGCTGTGTGTTCTGGAGCAGACTTGACACAGTAGCTGTTAAATTACAGGGCTGGAGCAAAAAACATCTTAAATTTGGATCCTGTGGAAAATCCCAGAAAAGCAATAAGCACTTGGAGTAGTTTTCTCCATGTAGATACTTCCAGCACGCTCAGAGTCGTGGTTTCTGTGTGCTTTCCTCAACTCAAATGATTTTCAGTGTCACTGTGTTAGCAGTTCTGGGATATCCAGGTTTTCCCCTGCCTAGCAAAGGCTGGATACCTGCAGGTCTCTCACTTTCCCTCTGTGGGATGAGCAGCTGAGCTGCTGTTTGTGCAAGAACACGCCTCTCCATGAAAAACCTGCCTGGTGTATCCCAGGTAGCAATTCCTGCTCTAGTGTGTGGATGGTAAAATAGTGCTGCCTTTGTTAGAAATGCCTTGTGCTGTCACTGCTATGCTGCTGCCAATCTAATTACTTTTTCTTTTGTCTGTCTCTTTCCTTTCCCCCCTCTTCCTTTGTTTTTGTGTCGTGTCTCTGCGTCCTGCAGTACAAATCTGTGTTTAGGTCCTACTCCCAGGACTTTGTGCCTCACAACCAAGTCTCCATACCTCCTTTCCTCTCTTCTACCTCTTCCTCCTGCTCCACCCCGCCTTTCCCGCCCGTCCATCCATCCCAGAGCCCTGACCTAGCGGTGCCCACTGCAGCCAGCCAGTCACCCAGCACTGTGGATGTGCCAAACTCCTCTTCTCAGGAGAGCAGCTTTAACGGGAATGCTCCTGTCTGCCTTCCTTCTGAAACCTCTTTCACTGATTCTCTCCAGACGCCTTCGGTGAGACTTTCCAAAGAGATGATAACGCACCTTAACACAAGGCTACCTTTATTTGTTGGTTTTTTTTAAAAGAAAATGTCTCTTGTATTAATTCATGCCAAATTGTGGTCTGTCCTGGTTTCCAAATGTGTGTGAACTGCAGAGAGGTAATTTCATCTAAAAACGGTGGCTAGAAAGAAATGAACAACCTCAGCAGGTTTAAGAAAATACTAGACCTGTAGGAAACACAAAATGTCAAATGCTGGTGAAGGAGACAGTTGGCTGTAGCTTCCTGCAATTGTAACACAAAGCTGAGGGAGGTAAAGGAGTGTTTTGAGAGGTTGGTAGTTCCTAAACACAGGCTCCTAACAGCAGTTCACATCCTGCAGTTGCCACCTGCTCCCTCCTAAGTCACCAGGAGCAGTGGGTGCAGTCCAGCTCTGTCTCTCCTGTGCACAAAACCGATAATTCTCTGCAGGATCCTGCTCTTCCCAGTTCCCATCAGCCCCAGCTGTGTGCTTGGTGGCAGGCAGTCACATGCTGGTGAAGTTAGGCTGTCACTGTTCCCACAGTGCTAGTTTGAGGTCCCGGATCACTTTGCAGATCACTGAGCAGCTCTGTCCGTTACAGCTCCTTTTTTGAGCACCTCATTTTCAAGACAGTTCCTCTTCTGTCTGCTGCGAAGCCGAGAGTTGATGGGATTCGAGCTGTCAGCACAGGGCGTGCTAGTGCTACCTCTCTGCCAAGTTTGGAAGAGGGTCACTGATTACAGAGTAAATGTGCAGCTTTTCACACTTTGGACGTGACCTTGCTTTGCATCTCCCTTGCGTTGGGTCCTTGTTACATCCCAGAAGGCCTCGAGTTTGGTTTATTCTGGTGTGATGGGTCTAGTCCGTGCTTGCAGCCTAGTTTGAGGGATGCCTTTGATGCCCTTAGGGCTGCAGGGCTGGTCCGCACTCAGCAGGACTGCCCTGGCTAGGACAGGCACTCTCAGCTCTGAACGCTTCCAGCACCTTCAAATCCGCCTGCTGCACCTTGGCAGTCTCACCCTGAGTCCACAGCTCTTGCAAAGCAGTGCCTGCTGCCCTCCTGCAGCCCAGGATAGTCCTCCAGAACCAGAAAATAGTGACCCCCCGGATGGTGCAGCCTCAGTGGCCACTGTTGGCCACGGAGACAGAGAACAGCTCGGAGCGAGGTGACAGCAGCTGCCGAGGGCAGTTCTGCTCCCAGGTTCTCTCTGCCATGAAGTGCTGGTGGGGAGCACCATCACGGATTTCCTTTCATCCTGTCTCCCTCAGAGTGAAAACGCCAGTGAGGAGGCTGGTGAGGGTGAATATGTCAATCTGTATTCCTCTGGCCAGAGCAACGGGGAACTCCCTCGCTCTGAAGGAGTAAGTAACAACCAGAGAGGCTGAGCCCAGCCTGGTGCATGCCGAGTTCACGCCGGGCTCCCGCGCTTGGCACCAGCCTCTGCCGCACTCCCTGCAGCTCCCTGCCCGTCCCGCTGCCCCAGCTCCCTTGCTGGCCACCCCTCTGCTTGCCCACTCCTGGCTGCAGGGTTGGGGTCCCTCTAGGTGCAGGTGCAGAGCAGGAGATGCTGTTGGGGTCACGCTGAGCCCTGGCAGGAGGCAGGGATGGCTTCTCCTGCCGCGCTGTCTCCTCTGCGCTTCGCTGGCTGGCTGGAGCTGCTTGCGTGAAGTTCCCTTCCAGAGAGCTGCACCCTGCGCCGTCCTGGGGCCACGTCTTTTCTTGTAACTGCTTTGCCTTCCCTGTTTTAATACAGAAAGCCTTCTGCTCTAAATATTTATTTTTTCCTTCACTGTTCGGTTGCGCAGTAAGTGATTGATTTAGCATTGTACTCACACGCTTGTTTCTTCCTTTACTGAAGCCTTGTATCTCAGATATTTCCTAGAGGAGCCAGGGCGTTTTCCATCCCAGGGAGGTCCCATCTTCCTGTTGGGTCATAGGAAACTGGCAGAGATCCATGATGATCCTTTTGCCTGCCTTCCTCTTGGAAGGCACATCTCCTACAGGATGTCAAGAGATAGCACTCCCATCACTTCCCCTCAAGGGACACATCTGGGCAGGCCCATCCTTTTGGGCAGCTGTGAGCGGGTTCTCAACTTCACAGCAAAGGGCTTTACAGATAGAGTCTGCAAAAATCCTGCACACACCAAGAAACCCGACCTCAGCAGGGTGTTTCCATGCTGAGTGGATAGCATGGAGGTGGTTTCCGTCCTGTCTGTTCCCTGGGTTGAATTTCCAAGCTTCGCTCTGCGTGATGTTAAATAATTCTGATCTCCGACGCTGTCGGATTAATACTCCCATTTGCTGTTCATGGCTATTTGTCTCCTTAATAAATGGCTAATTTAAAATGCTGTATCTTTGCTCTGAGCTCTCTACCTGCTGTTCCGTGCCGCGGGTTCAGCTGGTTCTGCTTTTTTGCATTAGCCTCATTTCCACAGCCCTGAGTTGTGGAGTGGAAACGTTGCATCATTGCAAAACCTCTTCTGATGGGAGAGGAGGGAGGTAGGAAGCAGTGAGCATCCACCCCCTGCGGCAGGGGAGGTGATCAGGAGGGGAACTGAAACTGGAGAGCTCAGAGCTGGCTGTGTCCATTTGGATTAAAGCGGGAGGCAAATTGTATTTCACCAGGAAGGGCTGGAGGAAAAATAAAAGGTCATGAGAGGGTTAAAATCCAAGCCAACAGCTGACTTGTGTTGTAACTTTCAGCATCATTTCACAATGTTAAAAGCAAACAGTACTAATTACACTAGTCTCCAGAGATGGTTCCCAAATTTCCTGTCTGATTAACTTCTGTGTTTTCCTGGCATTTGGCATTAACTTGCATCAATCTTTAACCGCTCTGTAGGAATTTACAGTAAAGGGCCATTTAGAGGCAGGCAGACTGTAAATGCAAGGCTCACTGGGCTCAAGGACCCCGTGTAATGATGAAAAACTCCTTTCTCTTGGCAGGAATCTCCCCCTGTCAAAGACGGCCACTCCAAAGACTCCCCTTTGAACAGCAGTGCCATGGGGAAGGAAGGCAAAGATGGTGCTGAAAGGTGAGCCTGACTCCCTGCTGTCCTGCTTCCAGCTTTGAAGGGTGCAGAATCCCAACATCCCCTCTGCCCAACCATCCCTGGGGCTGCCTGTTCTGCACTCAACCTTCCCCATGTTTTTTTAACTTTTAAGCTCACTTTCTTTGCACAGCCAGTGCGTGGTGGGATCCTGCTGAGCAAGGAGAATCCTGGCAAGATATCCTTGCTGAGCTCAGGGAGGCCATGGGGGTTAATGCAGCCTGTGTTGGCCATCCTCAGTCCATCTCTCTGACACTGGCTGCTCCCTCCTGCTTCCAGGGAAACATGTGAAAAGAGTCTATTCCTGTCTGGAATAGTCTTCCAGAGGGAAATTTCTTCCTAACCCTGCTAGTCAGAGGCTGGCTGAGGCCCTGGAGCAGGAGGCTCTATATCCCTGCTAATGCTCTTAGCTATCATTTGCCTATGTAAATGAAGAGGTGCAAGCTGTAACAGATGGGCTTCAGGAGGAGTGGAGTGAGTGCTTCCCTGCTGCTCGAGATTGCTCTGCAATTGCATTTCTAAGGCAAAAACAGAGAGCAGCGTTGATTTGTGTGTGACAGTCAACTTCCCTCCCCCATTTTCCCGCAGTTGGTTTGAGGGTTTTAATCCCTGCAGTGAAGGAGACAGCACAAGAGTGCTCTGCAAAGCCCGCTATCTGCTCAAAGTACTGACTGGTGCATGAGGTTTTGGCCTGTGCCTGGGGAAAGCTATGAGTAGAATCAGGTTTTTTGGTTTTTTGGTTTTTTTTTTTTAGAAATACAGGCACAGAGAGGACATGTCCAGGCACAAGAGTACCAGCCTTTGGCGGTAGGAATTCTAGATGGGGATGTATCACAAAAATGGTCTTGATTTTCTGCTCTATTTTCCTGCAGAACAAGAGCGTGTCATTTCCCCTTGTTTCAGCACAATGGGTCATGAACTGACTGAGATATGTACGTGTAGAGTGTGCTCAGTCTCTATACACTTGAGGAAGGGCTTAGATTTGTGTGCACTAAAAATTTGGTGGATTAAGGAGACATGGAAGTGTGTACTTACTCAGGGCATAGTAAAATCCTGTCTGCCAGAAATGCAGACAGACAAGTGTTCAGGTCCTAAAGGTTTATCTTTCTCTTTTTCAAGAGATGCACAAAGCAACAGAGTTACAGCCAGGCATTTGGGCTTGTTTGCAAAAGATTTACCTGTGGAGTGTCTGTGTACTTAACTGTCATCTGATGAAGGTTATTTCCCTTTTTTTCCCACAGGCAGCCACAGTCACCAGATACTTTGGAATCATCACAGCTGGAGGAAGAGGTAGATGAGCTGTCCCTTATTGACCACAGTGAAATCATGTCTAGATTAACACTGAAGCAAGAGGTAGGTGCATTCAGGGTTTGTTTTCGTACTCTTTGGTTTACTCTGCGTTGAAATCTGATTCTCTGTGTGCACAAACAAGGCATCACCTTACATTTGATAGGAAAAACTAGGTTGCAGCTGAAGTGGGGTGTGTGTGAAGGCTGCTGTTGAAGTATGAGATGCTGGTACAGGCAGGGAGCACCAGCAACGAGTGAGGATTTAACAAAAGGTGTCTCCCTGAAAACCAGCCCATCTTGTGCCCTTTTCCCATTCTGCCCCTTCCCACCTCTTCAGCCTGTGACAGTCTGAAATGAATCACCTGAGCACAATAAATTCAGGTGTTGCTGTTGGCCTTTCTCTCTGACGGCAGGTTCAGCAGGTGGATGAGCAGGACATGATGTTACTGATGCGGAAAAGCAGCCACAAGAACTATTCCTGTGTTTGAGAAGTAGCTTTGTGTTCAGCCTTGGGTGCACTCCCAGCCAGCTTTGCTCCCTGTGCTCTTGAACCACGCTGTGTTTGACATGCAGCTGCAGGGAACCTGCAGGCTTTTGAAGCTTTCAGACTGTCAGGGGGCTTGGCTGAAAAACAGAGAGAATGGATCATTTGCTGGCACTTTAGGAGTGTTCTTTGGTCAGCAGAGATGTGCAGGAGAGAGTGAGAAGCTTTTACTTGTTCTCTAAGTAGTATTTCATGAGTGTTGCCAGAGGGTCACCTGAAAAATTCACATCTTAGACAGAGCTGCTCCATGGCTGTAATCCGTGTTTTTTTCACTGTTTTGCATTTTGAAATGATAAAGACATTCCTAAGGGAAGCCAGACACAGCTCCAGCCTCCTCTGCCTGATTGTTTCCTTTAAGAAACATTTAAAAATCAGTGATTTCTGAACATTTAAGACTAATAGATCTGTGTCTTAATGTCTTTTTTCTTTCTTTTCTTTATGGTCTACACATGTTTGAAGCAGTATAGAACTGTCACTGCAAGCTGCTTCCTGGAGTGTGGGAACTGCTGCTGAGTGGTGGATCAGTTTTGCATATTTTGTGTTGTGAAATGCAGTAGCTAGAAAAGAAGATGTGTTTTAGAGAGTGGTAAGGCAGGGGTCAAGCAATTAGCAGGGCTCTTTTCTTCTCCTGCTTATTGAATCATTTCAGGTGACCTCTGGCCAAATAGTTCCAGATTAGGGAATTAACTGGCTAGGTTTTGATGTCCCAGGAGCATGCAGGTTGAATGCATGACCTCCCACCACCCAGCCACTGGGGTAGGTGATCCTGCACTGTGGCACAGCTCACGCCGTGCTGCTGCCCTGCTGAAGGTCTGCTGGGAGCATCTGGGGCATTTCTGCTCATTCTTCTCTGGGCAGAAGGTTCAGCCCTCACTGAGCTTCAAAGCCTGGATTTAAGGAGTCAGAGACCCCAAGTTAGGATCAGCCCAGCTCCTGATCTGGGACACCAAATGCTTTATTCAAATTCCAGGATTATCCCAGCACTAAGGAGTGTGTCCCAGCTTGTGCTGTGAGCAGTGCCAGGAACACTGTGTGTGCTGCCAGCTGCTGCTGAGCTGGAGCCCCAGTGATGTTAACCCAGGCCTAAGGGAGCTTGGGCTGTGCCTAACAGGGCTGTGTTCCCTTTGCAGGGGGATGATGGCCCCGATGTCCGTGGTGGATCCGGAGACATCCTGTTGGTGCACGCCACAGAGACCGACAGGAAAGGTATGTGCAGAGCTGGGGACACAGCCTGGCACTGCCTGTCCTCTGCCCCATGGCCACAGGCAGCTGGGCTGGGGGAGTCTGCAGGGATGCTCTGAGCCTGGGGGGGTTGTGTTTATCTGTGGGAGATGGAGGTAAGCTGGATAAGCTCCTGGTGGTTCCATTTAGCAGCAGGGATGGGATTAACTCCTGCCAGCCCTTGCCTGGATCCGGAAGATGAGGCGCACCAGTGACAGTGCTGTGTTGGTGTCCCTGTACCTGCTGAGCTGTGGGTGCAGCTGTGACCAGCCTGTTGTGCAGGGATCCTGTTCCCAGTGGTGCTCCTTGTCCTTTGAATTTCAGGGCAGTGGTGATGTAGGAGTTACTGGAATGACTGTTGCATCAAAGTAGGAGAAAAGGGGTGTTGGTTTGGGTCTAATGCAGTACCCATGAGCATCAGGTAGCTGTTCAGCTGCTGCTCTGACACCCTGTATTTTCAACTTGCTGCGCCACCTCCTAGTCCCACTCTGTACCACTTGTGTCCTGGCAGCCACCCAGACCAGTTCAGACAGGGAATCCACAGTAGAAAAGAAGAGATGTGGGGGAGAAAAAGGGATGTTAGCAACCCACAGCTCTAGAATTGTTAAAACCCCTCTTTATCTGTCCAAACCCAGTCACCACACACATGAAGCAGCTCCTTTCCAAGACCTGTGGCAAAGAGAGCCTTTGCCGTGTTTCCAGAGAGTGATTTGAACCTGCCAAACACATTTGTGCTGATGGCCTTAACCAGGATTGATCTCCTTATCTCCTGGGAGGCAAAACACTAACCCTCTGAATCACTCAGCGCTCGCAGTTTAGAGGTTGATAGTCAAAGGGAAAATACCTTTCATGTATGTTTTAAATGACAGGGGTTTTACTGTAGCATGAGATGTTTGCAATTACTTGCCAGCACTGTTCAGCTAACAAGAAAATCTTTCCCCTGACAGCTGTGTTTCCCAGTTGGGCATCGAACCCAGGCAGAAAGGACCAAAGTTAGAAACACACCAGAGAGGAAGAGGTAGTTGGTTGTACCAAGGCTGGAAATGTATATTAAAGAAAATAGTCTAAATGAGATGGTGGAAATATCCCTTATGAAACTGCTGAAAGTGGAATAGAGGAACTCTGCTTTTCTCCTGCTGTTCTCTGGAACAAGAAAGAACTTCCCTACTGTTCCTGTTGAAAGAAAGCTGCTTGGTCAGGGGGTGTGTGCTGGACCTCCAGTTCATGAACAGGGGACTCTGAGGGTGCTGCAAGCAGTGGGGTGAGAGCTGTGGAGAACTTTCAGAGCTGGGAAAAGCTAGAGCAAGATTTTATCTGCCCAGTGGTGCAGCTGTGGAGAGCTGGGCGGAGGGAGCTCAGGCAGGCGACAGATCATCGCAGTCCCTGAGCTCAGCCTCACAGACGCTGCCAAGCCACGGAGCTGAACGGAGCACAGAAGAATTTGTGCTATGCTAACCCACTGTTTGGGTGACTGAGAGGGTTAATGAATTAAGCTTACAATGAGAAGAATTCAGGGCTTGTAAATCAATCAGCCAAACGGCACAGAGGGGTAGAGTTAAGAGGCTTTCCTTTAAGGATGAATTTCTTGGCAGCTTCAAGTGCCAGAGCAGACCAGCTGTATTACCTCACGTTGCCTTTTGGGCAGATGGGAACCCAGAATAAATGTAACTCCACGCCCTGTTGCATGATGCTTCTTGTCCATTTGAGTTTTCTGAAAAAACTAAATGGCATAAGGGAGAAAGAGAGACCTGTGGTCTCCAGGAATAAAATCCACGGTCAGTTAAGTGCTCACAGCCCCACACACTGGCTGTGAGTGCAGGATTAGAGCTGGACAAGGCCTGGGGCTCACCCCTGATGTGACCATGCAGCCTCTGTTGTCTGTAACCAAGAGGCAGCAGCACTCCCTGATTTAAGAGCAGGAGGAAGGGGAGGTTCCTGCCAAGAGGAACACTGCAGGTAGAGAGGCACAGCTCCCCCTCTGTGCCCTGCTCCTTCCCACCTCCCAGCAGTGGCTGGATGTGCCAGCATGTGGATATGGGGTGATGCCTGTCCTGGCTGGAACAAGCTCTGCATGCACTGGGCCTGGGCAGGCACAACAGGAGCTCTTTCTCCCTGTGTGCCCCTGGTGTGGTGCTCCTGGCAGGGACAGGGTGCCACCCACTGCACACCCTGCTGCCCTGCCCCTGCTTTTTCCTGGGACTAAAGCCTCGTGCTCTCATCTGTGAGTGTTCTGCAGTCTTGACCTGACATCTGCATTCCTGTTTGCAGTTCCTGCTTCTTCAAATTCCATCCTCTGTGCCCGTGATAATGCCCAAAGCCTTTGCACTTCCAGGCCCTGTAGCACCCCATCCTGCAAGTTAATTCACACAGGCTGACTGCGTGCACCAAGTCTGTGTTGGGGCAGGGTCACGGTCAGCATCAGTTTTTGCAGTGCAATTTGCTTTTCTTTTGGCTGGAAATAATCTATTTACGCTGTCCTGGGACAGATTTCTTGGAACTCAGCAAGGGCAGAGGATCTGCAGCACCACAGCATGTGTTGAAATGCATGTGTTCCTCACTGGGAGGGCAGAGTGACCTGCCTGAGCACCAAAGACAGAGCAGGCATCACCTCTTACCATCAGATCTTCTCTTTAGAGTATCCCCAAGGTCTAAACCACGTTTTTCCTTGACACATGATTGATAGTTCCTGTCCCACAAGCAGGTGTTTTTCACAGATCCCTTTATGGCAGCACAAGCCTGAGTGCTGCAAAAGGGAGCCAGGGCCAGGCCGGTGGGGACAGAGCAGTGTCACTGCTGCTCCTGTGCCAAAGGGTCCATCTGCTGGTAAGGACCAACAGCACAGCATTTCTGGGAAGTTCATTCATGCCAAAATGTGTCCCGTGTCCTCCTCTGTGCTGGATCCAACCTAAAAGAAACTTCTTTTTCTGAAAGCAGGGTTGACTGAGGCTTTCTTGCCTTTTTCCCTAGATCTGGTGCTGTACTGTGAAGCCTTTCTGACTACATACAGGACGTTTATTACCCCTGAAGAGCTCATCAAGAAGCTGCAGTACAGATATCCTTTTACGAGTGGCAGTTCACTCCCAGCAGGAATCAGCGCTGGACAATCATCGTGGAGGGAGCTGGTGGCAAGTTTTTTGGTCAAAAACCTGCTGGCAGTGTGGTCAGTGATGTGCTGGCCCTGATGGTGTCCCAGGCAGGAATTCCTTCACCTCCACTCTCTCCAGTGGGAATTGCTGCAGGGCAGGTTCAGTCACAGTGGATGCTGGACCTGAGGGTTCTGGCAGGGAAGAGGAGCAATTCAGGTTTTCTGTATGTCATGGGGGAACTGGTCTTTTATTTGGGACATCTTGTTTGTAGAGTGGGGACAAGAGCAGCTTCTGCCTTCCAGAGGGCCATGGGCATTGCCTGCATGGGCCAGTGTAGTTTTATATTAGAGGTGGTTAAACCATCAAGACCTGCTCTCTCTGAGAAGGTATCTGAGTTTACTGCAATAAACTGAGCCCTGAAGATGCTGTGCTCTTGGCCTCCCCGTCCTGAGCTGGGCTTGTGACTGGTAACGAAGCAGAGCCCTGATGTGCAGGGTGAGCATTCCTGGCAGAGGATGGAGAAGGCTTCTCCCCGAGCACCCTGCTGCCATTCCTCGCTCTTGGCTCCCTTCCCATGGCTCCATCCCCTGCCAGCAGAGCAGGGCAGGCTCTGGATCTGTGCAGTGCTGAGGCCTCGTGGGCTCTGGTGCTCTGTCCCCAAGTCAGAGGAGCCTGACGTCACCATGTCCTGCTGCAGCTCATCAGTGCCATCTGCAGCGGAGCTACTGCTCCAGCTGGGATTGGCACCCAAGGACACAGCAGGGCTCACCCCGGGTGACAATCCTCTCTGGGGTATCCCTGCAGGCCCTGCCAGTGCTGACTTACTGATAACCCTGTGCTCTGTCCCTTTGTCTGCCGGGCGGAAGGGTTTGCAACCTGTGCTGTCTCCCCTGTCACTGTCCTCCTTTCAGTGAGGAAGGTAGAGGTGACATCTGAGATCTGTTGAGACCAGATGTCACAAACCAGTGGGGGAGATCACTGTAGGGGAGTGCTGCTCATTAAAGTCCACCTTAGAACAATTTCAGGGTCCACCTGCTCTTCTAGCATCAATTCTGTGAGGTGTGAGTGCCTCCTCACACCCCCTGCTACTAGCAGTGGTATCAGTTTAATGCCATCCTAATTAGAGCCATATCGGTGTTCCTTATCTCCTGGAAATCCAGCACCAGTTTCCATCAGGACAGAACAGTGTGGTGTTTTAATTGGCTGCCCCATCCCTGGAAGTGTTCAAAGCCAGGTTGGACAGGGCTTGGAGCAACCTGGTCTAGTGGAAGTTGTTCCTGCCCATGGCAGTGGAATTACATGATTATTGAGGTCCCTCCCACCCCAAACCATGCAATGATTTTATGGTTCCTCGAGGCAGTTGGGAATTGCATTGATGCTGCTCTGACCACACTAAGTTGATTCTTTAATTTGCAACCAACATATGAGAAGTTTTGCCACTTCCCAGACACGTTCAAGAAGCGAGTCAGTAAGAACACCTTCTTCGTGCTGGTGCGAGTGGTGGATGAGCTGTGGTGAGTTGCCTTCTTCATTTTGGGATGCAGGGTCAGTAACACAGAGACCTGGCAGTTGGGAAAATGTGGGTTTTAGGCAGATGTGGTTTTTTAACCCCATCTATTATGACAGCTGAAATCCCCAACCCAGACCAGCGAGACAGCTGTAGTGCTGAACATCTTGTTGGTAGAACAGGTTCTGGGTGTGTCCTAACTGGGTCAGTAGTTCTAAAATAACAAGTAAAAGGGGAGTCTCTGGGGAAGGAAGAGCTGGGAAGCAGAAGAATTTCAGTCACTCAGTTCTGCTTGTAGGAGAGAGCAATGAGACTCAGTACAGACGCAAACCCTGCAGCTCAGTGCCTTAGCTCTGAGCCTTTGCTGGATTTTCCATCTTCCTTTCAGCTTGGTGGAATTGACAGAGGAAATTCTCAAGCTGCTGATGGACCTGGTGTTCAGGCTGGTGTGCAACGGGGAGCTGAGCCTGGCCAGAGTGCTGCGCAAGAACATCCTGGACAAAGTGGATCAGAAGAAAATGCTGAGCTACGCCAACTCCATCAAACCTCTCGCGGCCCGAGGGGTGGCAGCCAGGTGAGGGAAGGTGCACAGAGCCATATCTTGGTCCTCTGACAACCAGGCCATCCCTTCCCTGTGAGCACAAGAGTGTCCTCAGTTCAAAATACAAGAAAGATAAGAAAGGAGGTCACGTTTTCTGAGCCTTTGTACTTCCTCGTTTGCCACAGGCCAGGGACACTGCATGATTTCCACAGTCATGAAATAGCAGAGCAGCTGACCCTGCTGGATGCTGAACTCTTCTATAAAATCGAGGTACAGAGATGAGGGTGGGGTGAGGGCAGTGGGAGGATTGGCTCCTCTGCAGTGTCTGGTATTCCATGCCAGCTCTCCCAGACACCTGTTGGATTGCAGGACACAGCTGATTTTGTGTCAGCAGGTGTCTGTGAACTGCAACTGGGAATCTTCAAACAGGAATCCCATTTTAATGTGTGGTATTTTCCCACCCCTCTCCTCTTCTTCCTTGGCAGATCCCAGAAGTTTTGCTTTGGGCAAAGGAGCAAAATGAAGAGAAAAGCCCCAACCTGACACAGTTCACAGAGCACTTTAATAACATGTCCTACTGGTAAGGAGCTCAGAACAGCCACGGTGCTGATCTGTGCTTAACTCCCAATGCCTTGCAAATATCCCAGATATTCCATGCAGACCTGGGTTCCTTTGTTACAAATGGGATAATGCATATTTTTGGCCAGGAAGTAGATGCAGAGCACTCATAAAAGACCCCAGAGCACAGGAGAAATAAAATCAGGAGGGTTGTGGAGGCACTTGTAACCCAGAGGAATTAATTATCAGTGTCACTGAGCCCTTCAAACAAGCACTGCCCTTGCGAATAAATGCACTCTGTGAGATTATCCTATCTTTGCTGTGGATTAGAGTCCTCCATTAAAGTTGGAGCTATTGTGAACTTTCTAGTATTGGCCCATCTCTATCAGTGATCAGTTTTCTTAATGAAACAACAGGAAATCTGAGCTCTGCTTAAGTGGGCTTATCTTTTTTTCTGTCTCTTCTTCCAGGGTCCGTTCAATAATTATGCTACAAGAGAAAGCCCAGGACCGAGAGAGGCTGCTCCTTAAATTTATAAAGATTATGAAGGTACCAGCTTGGTTTTTCCTGTGAATCACAGCGCAGTGCTGCTTAAAGGAGCAGGGCAGTGGGACCCTCTGCTCAGTAGAGCTCTTCGATGCTAGAAGGCTTTTCAGAGCTCTCAAGTAACTGCAATATTCTTCCTCTTCACAGCACTTACGAAAGCTGAATAATTTTAATTCCTATCTGGCCATTCTTTCTGCACTGGATTCTGCACCCATCCGAAGGCTGGAGTGGCAGAAGCAAACCTCAGAGGTGAGGAGCAGTGGGGACTGTCATCTTTGGGGGAAGGATAAGTGTGGTTATGGATGAAACAGTTGAGTGGTTTAAGAGCTCAGCAACGTCCCAGGGTGGAGGGATGGTGGATAACTGCTCTCCAGTGGGTAAAATGCCACAGTGCTGGAAGCCTGCAGCATGGCTGGGCATTCTGGCAGCTGCAGGAGTGCCAGCACAGTCACAGGGGAGAACAGCCTCCTCCTCTTCCTCCTCCTCCTCCTCCTGCAGCCCAGGGCTTGGGGAGGCTGAAGGCAGCAAGGCTTCACCTGAACACCCCGGGGTCAGGCTGAGTAAATCAGTTGGAGGTGTTTGCAGATGGCATTAACTCCCTGCTCCGTGTGGCTCTCTCGGGGAGGTGACAAAGAGAACGGGTTTGCAGCAGCAGTGTCACCATGGGGTTTGTGTCCTGCCAGGGCCTGGCTGAGTACTGCACGCTGATCGACAGCTCCTCGTCCTTCCGTGCCTACCGAGCAGCCCTGGCTGATGTGGAGCCTCCCTGCATCCCCTACCTGTGAGTGGGCATTTCCTTCTCTGCCACTGCTTCTGCACGTTAAAATGGTTCCTTCAGGGATTTCTCAGCAGCTGCTGCTGAGCTCAGCCCTTGCCTTTTGCTCATCATGTGGGGTAAAGCAGCACTGTGCCACATCAGCCCGTGGATTCTCTCTGGAGCAGTTTGTCTGGGGCAGGGTGGTCAGCTGGGGTGTTTGCATCTGAGCACCTTTGGATCTGCTGCTGGGGAATGTTTCCCCCTGGATAAGATTTCCATGAGGGTGGCAGTGGGAGGCTGCTGGGCTGTGTCAGGCTGCCTTTGGCTGGCCACCCTGGCCTGTGTGACTAACCTCTGTGCCTGTTTGCCTACTCCCTTGGCCTGCTGCCCCTTTCCCTCTTTCAGAGGCCTGATTCTGCAGGACCTGACCTTTGTCCATCTGGGAAACCCTGATTACATTGACAGCAAAGTGAACTTTTCCAAGCGCTGGCAGCAGTTTAACATCCTGGACAGCATGAGGTGCTTCCAGCAAGTGTAAGTGCAGCAGGGGGGGGTCAGAGCTGATTTTGGGGCACCATGGTGGGGATTGGGGCAGGGGGGCTTGGGCATGGAAACCCCTGTGCAAGGGGAAGGGAGTCTAAAGGGAAAGGGAGATGTAGGGAGAGCTGGGACCAGCAGGGCTCTAATCAGTCTCCTTCCCTCTCTAGGTTAGATAAAAGTTGTGAGGACACTGTTTTTATACTAGTTTTGAGGTCCAGACAAGTTTTGCCTCCAGGTTTTGCCGTTGCTGGTTCCTGTGTTCTCTGGGATATGCAGGGTTTTCTCCAATGCTGTCTTGCAGCAGAGGCAGCAGATCTAACTGCTGATTTCTGTGTGCCAGGTGCCTTTTTTCCCCCAGTTCAGCAATGGGTTTTTCCCCTTTGTGGTATCACAGCACTGTCATGAGCACTGGGCACTGCCCACCGTGTTGGATGTGCTTAGAGCAGGACAGGGTGGCCCAAAACTGGGAGAGGTCCCCAGGTTTAACTTAAATAAGTTAAACTGCAGCTCCTCTGTGGTTTTGCAGACATTACGACATCAAAAGGAACGACGACATCGTGTCATTCTTCAACGACTTCAGCGACCACCTGGCTGAGGAAGCCCTGTGGGAACTGTCCCTGAAAATCAAACCTCGGAACATCACGAGGCGGAAAACAGATCGGGAAGAGAAAACCTAGGAGGAGGGGTTGTGCGAGGAGAATCGCTCCGCAGAGGCGCCGAGGGCAGCTATGAGACTGGAGTTAAATGTTTGTACCTGTCGCTGGATGACACACCCTCCCTCCCAGCTGGCAGCCGTCCCTGGTGGGAATGCCGGGCGCTCGCAGCCGGCCGGAGGCGCCGGGCCAAGGGCAGAGATCGGCCGGTGCTCGCTGCACTCGCCCTCCTCCTCCTCCCGTCCCTCTGTGCCATGATCCAGCTTTAACCCCGGGGACAGAGCTGTGTGGAAGGAGTGTCCCACGCAGGCGTGTTGCTGGTTTGCTGGCCCATCGCGGCCGGGTGTTTCCATCCGCAGAGCAGGGCCGGCAGGAGCTCGGCACCCACGGCCTCATCTCCGGAGCGGCGTCGGGCAGCGGCAGCCGTGGAAGCCAAGGGTTGGAGTGTCCCCTGCAATGCCACCTCCCAGCGTGTTCATGAGGATGGAAGAGTCTCCCGCTGCCTGCCAGAGGAGCTCTGCTTTCAGAGAGCTGCTTGTGTTTACAGGGGTCTCGGCTCGCCCCAGATCTCTGGCGCCTTCTTCACGGGAGGAAGGCACCGGTCGTGGATATGGAAGAGGCACTGAAAATGTGGGCAGGGACCCTCCCTCTCCAGTCATCACCTCCCCCTCCTCCTCTCAGATCTCGTTATTTAAGCAACGGTAAATCCCTCTGAACCTGGAAACATGGACTGCCCAGGTACTGGGGGTCACCTGTGTGTGACCCCGTGTCTCTTAGCGATGGTACTTAGCTTTTGCACAGGAAATGCTGTAGGATACAGACTGTACATACCTAGTGTTTAGAACCCCCTGGGGATTTTTGATGCATGTCTGAATACCGATGAGTTTATAGGAAAAAAAAAAAAGTGCAAACCAGTCTGTATAAAATCCACAACCAGTGACAATGTTGTTCCAAGTGCTGGATAAAGGAGGCTCGGGGTGGCCAGGTGGGCACTGGCTGCAGAGCAGGGGCAGGAGCCTCGTGAAGGAGCCAACAGATCCATTTCTGGTTGGAAATGGGAACCAGGAAGGAGCCCTGTGCCCGGATGAGCCACCCCATCCTCCCACCCTCTCTCCTCTCTCTGTTGCCAAATGTTTTTTGCCGAGGATCCCCACTGGGGCCCTCAGTGCTGTGCTTTGTGTCCCACGCTTTGGCAGGACCCCCAGCAGGTCCCTGTCCCCAGTCCCACCGTGCTGGGACAGCCCAGCATGAGGCAGGGGTGTCATTTCCCACACACACAGTGTTAACCCAGATCTGTTCAGTGTGCCTTATTCAGCCCCTCTGTCCCCCCTCTGTGTCCCACCCAGAGTGTCCTCCCCAGAGCAGCCCCAGCCAGGCCATTTCACATCCTCCTCTCTGTCCTGCTCCAGTGGTTTGCAGCTGGATCGTGGTGTGAGTGTGCCCTGCAGCTTTCAGCAGCCTTGTGAGACCCTCCTCAGCTCCCTGTCACGAGGTCACAGGTTTTTACAGGGCTCTGATAAAATCCTGCAGGTTTAGGGTAGCAGCTCCCAAGGAATACAGACATGGAGTTTCACAGAGCATCCTTAACTTATTTCTCAGTAGCAGCTCTGTGCCTGCTAAAGCCTCAGTGAATCAGAGCTGCACTGCTTTCCTTCTCCAAACAGATTGCAAAGCCTTGGCCAGCTCAGCCCTGCCAGGGTTGTACCCAGATTAGTTACTTTCCTGTAGATTCCAGCACGGGACTCACAGTGGCCAAGCAGAGAGAGATCCTCCTGCCAGCGAGGGCATCTTCTGGGGCAGGGGAGTGTGGGCTCCAACAGTTCTGTGCAGCCCCAGAGCAGGAGCAGCAGGAATCTTCTGTGCTGGACCACAGTGTCTGAGCTGGAACACTTCAAAATTTGTTTATTTTCGTGGCACTGAGGGTGTTGGAGCTGTGTGTTCTGTCCAGCTAAGGCTTTGCAATCCCCAAAGGCTTCCCAGCCTTCCATGCAGGAAGTAATGCCCACGTTTCCGTTGTAAATAAGATTTTTTAAAAGCCCAGGGACAGGAGGGGGCAGCTTGTCCTCATCCAGCTGACAAGGTGAGCAGCTCACAGGGCACACAGGGGGACTGGGGTGACACCAGGCTGGCCCCAGGCACTGGTGGGGTTCCACAGAGCTCCATCCTTGGCCCTGTGCTCCTCAACAGCCTTATTAACGACTTGGACACAGGACTGGAAGGAATCCTAAGGAAGTTCGCTGACAACACTAAATTTGGGCAACACAATATAAAAAAAGATATTAAGCTATTAGTGTCCAAAGGTGGCCATAAGGATGGGGAAGGGTCTGGAGGGGCCTCATGAGGAGCGGCTGAGGGCACCTGGTTTGTTCAGCCTGGAGGAGACTGAGGAGAGACCTCATTGTGGTCTTCAACATCCTCACGAGGGGCAGCAGAGGGGCAGTGCGGATCCCTTCACTTGTGACCAGTGACAGGACCCGAGGGAATGGCTGGAACAGTGTCAGAGGAGGTTTAGGTTGGATATCAGGAAAAAGTTCTTCCCCCAGAGGGTGGTCAGGCACTGAACAGGCTCCCCAGGGCAGTGGTCACAGCACCTCGTCCAGTGGAATGGGGCTGAGCCCCCCAGCTTTCCTGCCGGTTTCTCCCCTCCCTCTGCTGTCATCCCCAGCTGAGCAGAGTGTCCCAACCTCAGGCCAGGCTCGAGGGCTGGAGGGACCCTAAAGGAGAGTCCCTTCACCTGGAGCAGCCTAAGGTTTGCTGACCAGAGACCACCCCCCTCTCCAGGAGCAGCCCCTGGGGAGCAGAAGCCCAAAACATCCCTGTGCAAGAGCGGCATGAGTGTGTTCCCCTGTCTTGAAGGCAGTGTCCCCAAGGCCATCACCTCTTTTTGGGGAGAGGGAAGAGTCAGAGTCCCCTCTCCACACGGGGCAGGGAGTGGGGAGAAGCGATGCCCCAGTCACCAGCCCCCTGCCCCCTCCCAGGCCTCTCCCCCCAAGCAGTTCCGTTGTATTATAGATTTACCACTAACCCCGATGGTGGCATCTTCCTGCGAACATTTCAGACCTGTAACTTTTATATTAAAGACAAATAAAACACCAATAACGAACCTGCCTGATGATCCTGTTTACAGTGCATGCACAGTCTGTGGATTAAAGTGACAATCGAATCCACTCTGGCGCTGGTGTGGCCTCGTGTTTTCTCACGTGCCCCTCGTGCTTTTCCTCTGCCCATAGCTCTTTTTCCCTTGATTTTTCCACTATAAATTTCTTCCCTCTGCCAGGATGGCTTTGCCCCAGTCCAAGCCATACACTTGGGAGGTGAAATCTACTCCTGTCACCTTCCTCTGTCCCCAGTGTCAGGGGTTTTGGCTCCCCAGACCCCGGCGTGTGCCCAGCCCGTGCAGTGGCCGAGTGCTGGCGGCCAAGGGCTATAAATAACCCCTGCAGCAGCAGAGCTACTCCATGGAGCTATTTCAGTCCTGGACAGGGTTCAAAATTGCTCTGGAAATAATTGTCACGGGCCAGCTCAGGAGGAGAATGCCCAGACACTGACGGAGCACGTGCTCCCTGTGCCAGGGCTGGACTGCAGGGCCACATCAATGTCCACAGGCCTGGCACAGCGGGAGGGGACACAGGGTCTGTCAGCAGCTCACTGTCCCCCCTGGCAGCTCGGCCAGGAGCACCCCCAGGCCTGGGGCCATGTGGAAATTCCCCTGGGGCTCTGCATGGGCTGGAACCCTGGTGCCCACCTGCTTTGGGAAAACCCTGATTTCAGCAGTAGCAGGAGAACTTACCCTGAATTTTGTGCTGGACAAAGGCAAGGGGAGCTGTAGGTTCTTGGTGTGCAGAGAAAACAAAAGCTTTGGCTACAGCTGTATTTTATTTCAGTCTGGAAGCAGCAAGAAGGTGGTGATATTCTCTGTGTGTATTTGTGCGTGCAAAATCACCACAGAACTGCACACATGGGTTTGTATCTTCTCACATCATTGGTGACCAGTGAGGGCTCCCCACACACCTGTCACTTTTGCTCCACCTCCAACCCCAACCCTACAAGATGCTCCCTCCGCACCAGAGTCCCATCTGGCAGCTCCAAGTGACAGCCCACGGCAGTGGGATTCAGCAGAGCCTGATCCCACACGTGGATCCCACCAGAGCTGGCTGCTGCCCAGAGCTGGCTCGTGTGGGATGTGGCACTGGCACCTCCCTGGTCTGGATTCCTGCTGCCCTCGCAGGGCTGAGCAGACGGGCAAAGGCTCCAGGGCAGCTCTGAGCCCCCCAAGAAGGACAGACGCTGCCCCTCGGCCCCAGTAACACTTTGTTTCACCCATTTCCACATCAGGAAACTTCCCCTGCCCACGCTCCCCAGGTGGTGAGCCACGAGGAGATCTTGGCACACACCATGTCCCTGGGGCTCGGAGTCCTTGTCACAGGTACAGGGACACCAGGACATAGATGATCCAGCTGATGGAGGCGAACAACCCGAAGAGGAGGCTGAAGAGGACCAGCGACTGAGCCTTCCTGGACGCCACGTACGCCTGGGCCACATCCCCGCGGGCGAGCGCAGCCCGAGTCTGGCTCGGGGAGAAGGGGAGAGGTTAGAAGAGACCCTCAGCACCAGCAGGGGCTTCGAGGCTGCCAGGTGAGTCCCTCCTTACCTCGTGGGAGTAGATGAGGGCCATCAGCCCGGTCACCAGGCAGCAGAAGAGAGTCACCAGCACTGACTCCACCAGGTAGTCCTTGGGCGGGTGCTGCCCGTGGCTGGCAGGCAATGGCCCCGTGCCCGGCTGCACGTTGTACGGCGACACGGGGTGATTAGAGCTGCAACCCCCGGGGGAGCTCCCCGCCCGGGCTGTGCTGCTCCAGCATCATTTGGGGCACCGCACGGAACCCCACAAACCCGGCAGGGGAGATAAGGGCTGCAGAGCGGGGCAGGAGCGCATCGGGGTGGGGAATACGTACGGTGGTGTAGGGCAGGGGCCCGGGTGGGATGCCCGGGGGTGGGAAGGAGCGCGGGGCTGGCCCCGGCTGGTAAACCACGGGCGCTTGCTGGGAGAAGCCGGCTGGGTATGGCGGGTAGAGGAGGTGAACGTTCTTGGGGTCCGGCGGCGAGTAGGGCGGCGGTGCCCCTTCGAAGGCTGAGTTGCTGACCACCGACACCACCACGGGCCTGTCCCCACGGCCGGCAGGGGGGTGGCCGAGGGTGGCGGAGCCGGGCAGTGCCCCGGCTGCCCCACTGCCACCCCCCTGCTCCGCTGCCCGGGCTGGGGGGCCCTGGGGCCCGGCTGGCGGGTCACCGTCCATCCCGCGGAGGCGCCTGCGGGGACAGGGAGCTTGGGATGGTTCCGGACACTGCCGGCGCTCACCGCACGTTCGGGGCTGGCACGGAGCTGCCCCCTTTGTGCCACCCGCGGCCATCCCGAGCCCCCAGCGCCCCATGCCCGGCCCCACTCACGCTGCTGCCCGCGGGGTCCAACCGCCGCCGCTCGGGGCTCTGCCCGGTACAACCTGCCCGGTACAACCTGCCCGGCACGGCCCTGCCCGGTACTGCCCTGTTCGGTGCAGCCTGCCCGGTACGGCCCCGCCCGGTACGGCCCTGCCCGGTACGGCCCCGCCCGGTACGGCCCTGCCCGGTACGGCCCTGCCCGGTACGGCCCCGCCGCGGGCCCCGAGCCTCGTGTGGCCCCGCGCGGGCGGCAGGAGCACAGCCGGGCTGGTTAATCATTGACCCGCTGTTTGCACAGCCCTGCGGGCGGGGCAGCCCCGCACCGGCCATCCTACGCCGGCCACCCTACATTGGCCATCCCGCACCGGCCATCCCGGCCCTCGGCACCGGGGGCTCCCGGGAGGCAAACGGGGGTGTCTGCGCTGCCCCGGCCGGGGTACATCGCGGGCGATGGAGCCGGTGCTGAGCGCAGGGCAACCACGGAGCTTCACGGCAATTTGGTCATGTTTAAAGATACGATTTGGTTTTATTTTAGAATATTTAGCATATTATATTCTATAATATTATATTTGAGAATATTATATTTACATGCAGAATGTGGTGTGTGTTCTGGCTCTATTTAGACACAAAATGCATATAAAATTTTGTGTATTTTAGCTATAGCTCTTAATATTTAACACGTTCGTGTGCACATATCTACATCACACCCCACGCACCGGATGTGTGTGCGCACACTGCGTGTACGTGTCTTACCCATATGTGTATTTATTTATATCCGCTGGTGTCTCTGTTTTGTACCTCCAGGTGCTTCTACACAGTTGCGGTGCGCCGCGCTCCGTGTGCGCTCGGGAGCGGGGGCAAAACACACGGGGGCGGGTGTGAAACACACGGGGACAGGTGTGCGACACACACACACACACGGGGACAGGTGTGCGACACACACACACACACGGGGACAGGTGTGCGACACACACACACACACGGGGACAGGTGTGCGACACACACACACACACGGGGACAGGTGTG
>VZRM01007377.1:278658-300168 GCA_013397955.1 Grantiella picta | reverse complement strand
GGGCCGGGCTGGGCTCACCCCCGCCCCGGGCAGCCCAGGCGGCGCGGGACCTGCGCGGCGCCCGCCGGGGCATCGCCGGTGCCGGCCGGGCTGGGCGAGCGGCGCTTCCCGCTGGGGCAGAGGGGCAGAGGTCGGGCCGTGGCTCGGGGTTCCCCGGTCCCGCCTGAGCCGCCGTCCCGCTCAGTCCACAGTGTGCGAGAAGATCATGGAGCTGCTGGGGCAGAACGAGGTGGAGCAGCGGCAGCGGAAGGTGCTGATCCTCAGCCAGGACAGCTTCTACAAGGTGCTGACGGCCGAGCAGCAGGCCAAGGCGCTGAAGGGACAGTACAACTTCGACCACCCGGGTGAGCCCCTCTCCGGCCCGGCCCCGGCAGCGCTCCGTCGGTGCTCGGAGCGCCGCGGCGGCTTGCTGGGAGCGCCTGTAGGAGAACAGGAATTTGCTTTCCCCACCCAAACATCCCGTTTGTCCTTGTGCCCCTTGTTACTGACGGCCCTTCTGCAGCCCTGGAGAGGTGCAGAGCATCCCAGCCTGCTCCCTGCTCCGCTCCCCGCTCTTGAGAGGCTCCATAATAAACCACATCATTCCCCAAATCCTTTCCTGTTGCTTCTTGTCCACGCAAACAGCTGCTCCCCTCGCCCTGGGGAGTGCTGTGGATTGTAGGCGGGACAGGGAGCTGCCCTTGGCTGAAGTCTGGTGCTCTAGGGTGGGTAATGGAAACCATGAAAGATGCCAGAGGTTTTCCAATTGACTCTTGACTAACAGAGGAACAAAGCTGCACAAAATTACACAATTACTAGGTGGTTTGATAAAATTATACAATGTCCAGCTTCACCTTTGGGCTCTTAATTTCATTGTATTGTAGTTACTGATGAACAGCTAACTGTCTCTTCCTTATCTCTGAAACCAACACAGCCGTTGTCATTTGGTCAGGGAGTGTGTTGATACTGGTAGGAAAGAATAAGCTGCAAGGTTTTTTTTTGGTGAAATACTGGGTAGAGGGTTCTTCCTTTGGGTCTGGAAAAATCTGAGCAGAACATTTGATACAACAGCACCTGGAAGTCCTTCTCTTTAAACTTTGCTCTCGCAGATGCCTTTGATAACGAGTTGATGCATTCAACCCTGAAAAACATTGTGGAGGGCAAAACGGTTGAGGTACCTACATACGACTTCGTGACACATTCTAGGTAGGCTCTGGGTTGGTGTGAAGCCCTGGGTTGGTGTGGGGGTGTCCCCAGCCTGGGGACAGATCACTTGGTGGTGGCACGAGGCCTGTTTAACAGTGTGCTCTGGGTGTTCTTTCCTGGCAGGCTGGCAGAGACAACAGTGGTCTATCCCGCTGATGTTGTCCTCTTTGAGGGGATCCTGGTTTTCTACAATCAAGACATTCGGGACATGTTCCACCTCCGTCTCTTTGTGGACACAGACTCTGATGTCCGGCTGTCCCGCAGAGGTAAAGCCCCACTGTGCCTCTGCTCCATATCCATCCTTGGCCATGGGGCAGCACTCAGGGCTTTTATCTCTCCCCATGCCAGTTCTGCGAGATATGAAACGTGGGAGGGACCTTGAGCAGATCCTCACCCAGTACACCACGTTTGTCAAGCCTGCCTTTGAGGAGTTCTGCTTACCGGTATGGAGCCTTTCGCTAATTTCATTTGTGGGGTCTTTTTTCTTTTTGGGAGGGTGTGGAGGAGCAGGGTTGCCTGGGGATTAATTGCTGTAGATGCAGCAGTGGTGGCTTTTGGTATTTGTGTTTCACAAATCCCACGCTCTCCCCTCTGCCTCATGTCTGCAGCCATTTGGAATTGGTTGTTAAGGAACTGAAATGGTCCCTTTTGCTGGCAAAGCACCATCGAAATGCCTCCAGCATGTTTCCTCACTGCTGGCTGCTGGGGCTATTTTAGTATGGGTCTCTCTGAATGAAGCACTCCCACTCTCAGTTTATTCTTAAGTCTTGTAGAAAGAAAGGCTGCTGGAAACCAAGCTTTCCTTTCTCAAAGAGAACACTGGTGAAAACCTGGGGCAGACCATTCTCGCTCTGCTTGCTGTATCATGTAGTGTGGGGCCAGTTTAGGTGCTCACATAATCAAATTAATTTGTAAAAAACGTGTGAGAACAAAATCCAGTATGTGGATTAAATAAGTTGGAAAAGGCTTACTCAGGCACCTCTTGCTCTAGATCAAAGGAATTCTGGGACTGTAAAACTACTCATTAGAAATGTCGAATTTGCCAGCCTTTTTCCAAATGTGGAGGAAAGAAAAAGCAGGAGTGCTGTGGTGGTAAAGATTAATAAAATGTTATCAGAGGCAGGCAGGAATTTCACATGCACATTGGATACCTTGGCTCTCAGCAGAGATTTAGCAATGGCTTGCGAAATGCTGATTAAAACCAGCTCTTGGCAAACAGACCTTGCCTGGAGTGAGCAATGTTTGAAGGCAGCTCAAAAGGGTAAAAGCAAGGACTCCACACATGACCTGCTGCTTCTACCTGGTGATTCTCTGCAAAGGGACAGTAAGAACAGTCCCTGGCTTTAAATCCAGTGCACATTTGCCAGTGGGATGTTGTAATTCATTTAGGTGTTACCATGACAGAGAGCTATAACTTACAACCCCAGAGCACTGAAACCTTCCATCTTTGCTCAGTTTTCTGGCCTTTGGTTGCTTCTTCCTGGAATGAAGTTGACTTTTCCCATTAACAGCCTCCACCACTGTTTCTGTTTTGCAGACAAAGAAGTACGCAGATGTGATCATCCCCCGAGGAGTTGACAATATGGGTAAAAGGGAGTTGGGTTCCCTGATTTCCCTGGGGAGACACCCTTGGGGTTGGGAAGAGAGCAGGAGGCACACTGCTGCCTTGAGTTCCTGCTCCTGAGGGAGTTTTGCTGGAGGGGAGGGAGCTGCTCAGCCTATGGAGGGCTGGAAGAGTGACCTGTTGAGGTCTGACCTCGCTGCACAACAGCAGGCAGAGTTTCATTTAAGGGCTTGTTAAAACTTGAGCAGGGCTGGATGCTCCACATTTTCTAGATAACTCAGCCCGGAAAAACCTTCACATCCTATATTTCCATTCCTCTCTGCAGTGGCCATAAACCTCATCGTGCAGCACATTCAGGACATCCTGAACGGTGACATCTGCAAGTGGCAGCGGGGGGCGATGAACGGCCACGGCCGGACGTACAAGCGGCCATTCCCGGAGCAGGCGGAGAGCGGCAGCGTCCTGGCGGCAGGGAAGCGTTCCCACCTGGAGTCCAGCAGCCGTCCACACTAACCCAGCACATCCCAAGGCTTTGCCTCTGGTCCACACCAACACTGAAGACAGCTTTGGGAAAGGACTTCCACGGAACGGTTGGTGAAGTGCCCTTTAAGTCGTCCTAGCAGCGGAGGGGATCCTGGTGGGAACCTTCTCACAGAGGGGAGGGAAAGGAGTTGGCCATCCATCCCTCTTCCCTCCAAACCCCTCCCTATTCTCCCTGAGATGTCTGGAGTTGTTACTTGATGAACTGGTTAAAGGCAGTGCTACTTGCCTTTTTTTCATTTCCAAAATGGGATCTAATGCTGAAGACTCCCCTGAAAATTACGCACTACCAGGTGGTTAGCAAGATCACCCATTTCCCTGATGACGGTCATCTGTAGCAGGAAAATCATCTGCCTCTTGGGTTTTTTTCTCTATCCAAGACTAGCTCACATGCTGTTAATTTTAACAAGCAGGTACAGCTCTTACTCTTGTCACCTTGAGTTCTGGCCATGCTCTGCTGCTGGCCAGCCTCCTTTTAGTCTGTGGGGTCAGAGGGACTGACCTGTACAGGCACCTGTCCCCTGAGATAGAGGTGAGACAGAGATTGTCTGGGACAAACGGGAACTTGCAGTTCACCAGGGGACAGGCCCATGAAGTTTAGTGATTCTGATTCCTAATTTATTCCTTTCTAAGCTCCTGAATCTTGCTACACTGTATGATTATTTTTTGTACCCAGATAGTGTGCTTTACCACAGTTACTGAATGCATGAGCTCCAACTGGATTGAGTTGCTCATGGAAACAGAAAACTGACCTTGTCAGTATTAAGTGTCTTTTAGTGCATTTCTGTACTGCTGGTTGCAAATTCTGCTGGGCAGAATCTGTCCACTTCCAGAGATGGCTGGTGAGGTCAGCAAGGGGGGAAACTGGGAATTGCAGGACCTTCCTCCTGCTGGCACAAGCAGCTGCCTGGATATGTTCTACCCTCAGACAGGGTGAGAGTGCTTGCCTTGCACTCCAGCAGCTTCCACTCAAAAATGTCTGGCTTTCTGAAAAAAGCAGACAAGAAGTACAAACAGTGACATCCCAGTTTCTGTAGTTTACCCCAGATAAGTGATACTGCAGCAGCATGAAGTGTCTGTCTGGAAAAAAAAACTGCAATGAAGTGCTGGTTGGACCTTTGAAAATGTCCTTGTTATACTGTTCTTGAGTCTGGACTTAGAGTGTAATTTTAAGAATGAGGGTGGGAGGGAAATGTTATTAAGAGGAACCTTTTCATAATTGCTAATTTTCTAAAAGCAGGGGATTCGCTGTGTTGGTTGTGAGTGTGTTAGTTTGGCTAATAAATAAATGAACAGTGATCAGAAATGACCGTTTTTATGAAAGGTAATTTTGGTACTTGCACTGTGCCAGCACAAAGGCACAGAAAGAAACACTGCTGGAGGGGCTCTTATACTCAACAGTTCTTTCTCCCCTTAATTCAGAATTGTTACCTTTGGTTCTGTCGTGGCTGAAAATTTAGAGGAAAAAAAAAATTAAATGCAGCCTGCACTTTCATTCCTGTAGTTTTTTCAGCACTGGAAAGGGGTGAAGGTTTGGTGTCTCAGTGATAGTTCAGTGGTACTTTGGCAATGCCCAGGAGAAGGCAGATAATTTCCTGACTGCTGCTGGTTGCTGGTTAGCTCAGGGTGACAGAGTTAGACTATGAGCTACTGCACCGAAGCATTAGCTCTCAGGGCTGATTACTGCAGGAGCAAAATAGTCACCAAAACCTACTTTGAATGACTGTGGTGTTGGATCATCCCTTCCTCTGGGGGTGGGGGGAGCCTTGAATGGAATTTGTTAGTGCAGTGAGGAACTGCACAGCCAAGAGCCCCTGGGGGGTGGGAATGCTGCTCTGGCAGCTTTGTGCTGCCCTGCAGGACCTGCTGCTGCAGCCACACGGATACAGCAATGGAATGTGGCCCAGGTACTACAGCCCTGCTTGGACACCTAACAGTCATTACAAACTCCCCAATGAGCAATCCCAGTCCTTCACCTTTGCCTTCTCCTTCTCTCTGAATTCTCTGATTCTCTGCTGGTGCAGGCCAGGCCATGGGATGGGTTTCAGTGTTTTTACCCTCAACTCATGTGCACAAGTTGGAGCAGGTTTCCTTGTCAGCAGGATCAGTCCAACCTTGCCCAGAGTTCCTTTTCCCATGGGATCTGAGGTGTAATGGCAATACTGCCACTGCTGGTAACAGGCCTCAGGCTTCACATCAGTGCCACAAGGCCAAAGGATTCTTCTGGCTTTGGCTAAATTCCTGGCTTGCCTGTAGCCTTGTTTAGCTGTAACAGCATTTTTTAAATGTCTTTTTATTTTGCTTATCTTCTTAAAAGTGATGCTTATGTCAGATGATTATAAATAGATAATAGTAACAAGTCATTATTCTATGCAGAATGAACTATTTATAAATGTAGCTTAATGCTGTATTTACATAAATAGAAATGATAGCAGAGCATTGGAAGTTGGGGGCAAATAACGCATTGTTGAGGAATACAGTAATGGAATGATGCTGTAAGGCTGCCTGGCCAGTTATTGATTGTTAAAGATGCGCATGTTTTACAGTTGGGAAAACCTGGGTTTTAGGCATAACAAAGAAAACAGAAAAAAGTATCTGATGTGTTGGAAGGAGTCCATTTATAGTAACTGGTATCATAGGAATGCAGACCAAGGTGATAGGAAACACAGGAAATAGCCCTAAGTAGAGTGTAGTGCCAGAAGGAAGAAAGCAGCATCATACTCCCAGGAAAGAAGAGAAATTGTTGCAGCTCTTCCTAGCAAAGGAGCTGGGATGCTGTTGACCAAAGTCAGCAACCTTCACACTCTGAGGGGCAGTGAAGGGTGAATGTAACAGGGGCAGAAACTGGGAACTGTGCTCACGACAGCTGAGACCTTCTCTGTAACAGTGTTCTTTTATTTTCATTTCCTGTAATCATTAGATCTGGACTACTATCAAATATCTGAGCCGACTGTTAAGATTTCCATACTAACAATAAATTCTTGGCTTTGCATAAAGGGTGTTTCCTTTTGCTGTAACAAGGCTGGAGTGGTCACTGCTTTCGGATCAGGATGTTCCAGGTGTCCTTCCAGCGCAAGGCCTTGAGTTCTGTGAGGGACAGTGCTGGCTGCCCGTAGGTCACAGGGCTGAAGGTGCAGTACACAAAGTACACAGAGGAGAACCAGGCTACAATCAGTGCACTGAACATGCTCTTGAGCAGCACAGACCTGGGATGAGAGAGGGAAAGAGCACTCAATTACATCAAGGCTGGCCAAACACTTTCATCCAAAAGAACTGCATCTGGCCTGGCTTCCCTAAAGGCAAATGACAGAGTATGGCCACTGCTGGAAAAAACATTGCTTTCCCTGCAGCAGCTTGCCCAGGTGACAGCCCTGCAGAAAGAACTGTCACTTCTCCTGTTTAAGAAAGAGAACTATTCTGCTAGAGCCAAATACCTGCAAAGATGATCACTGAGATGCTGCAGTACCACAGGAATCAGGAGAATTTGGAACGTGAGAGCAGGCAGGTAGTGGTACAGGAAAAGTGTTTTCTCCATCAGGAAGAAGGGCAGGTAATTCACAGCCCAGCCTCCACCACAGACACCCCCTGCTGACACCCAGAGCTGCCAGGCATCTGCAGGAGACAGGAGATGGCATCTCAGAGCAGAAGAAACCACAAGGCTCCACCTGGACACACACACAGGGCAATCAGACCTTCAGGGATGTCATAGATCTTCCTCCTTCGCCGTAGCAAATACCACAGGGACAGACACAGGTAGACCACAGCAGCTGCATTAGCTGAAGCCCAGGTGGCAACATTCCCAAGGAGGTGGATCTGGGCCTGCAGGATAGATGATGGTCTGAGCTAGAAGCAGGAACATGCTGTGGTTCTTTTAGGTAAGTTTAAATATTACCTACACAAACTTGCTAAATTAAGCTCCAGAATGTGCCTGTCTAGTAACCTGGAACAAAGCTGGTTGATAAACTTTGCTGCTTTAAGATTTTTGTGTAATGGAAGGCATTTAAAAGATGCTATTGGAGATGAACTCATCTTCTAAATGAAATCAATAATGGAAACTATTAAACTGCAATTTACCTTAAAAAAAAAAGCACAAGCAGACATGATTTAATTAAAAGCAACTACTGTCAAAGCTGTATCTCATGCTAAAATAAAAACAACTACTGTCAAAGCTGTATCTCATGCTAAAATAAATACCTCAGCCCTCATGGAAAATGTATTAATACAGGAAGAGTCCTTGGCTGGAAGCTCTGACTCCCACTCCTGAAGCTCACATCTGCTTTCTCAACAGCTTCACAGCTACTTCTACCTCTCATACTTACCCCCGAGGTCGGGTGGAGCCAGTAGGCAATATTGGTGTCCATTGTGATCCAGTCCAGGGCAGAGGAGCTGTACTTATGTTCTGTGTCTTCATTTTTTAATGTGAGTATTTTCCACTAGAAAAAAAAGGTGAACAGAAGGCTTTCAGAACTGGAAAAACAGGTGGGATAGCAGGCATGGGTGAACAGCTCCACATGTAAGATGTTAAATTCCTAACCTGGAAGTGGAGAAATATTTTGTATGTATCATACAGATACTGATCAATACAATGGTTTTATTTTGCTATTAAATAATGCACTTTCCTTAATGAGTTCCTACAAAGATAGTAAGGGGCATCAACACTACTACTGACTGCATGTACCACACATTACAGTTCAGCTGCAGGCAGCTCCTGGGCGCCCAACCGATTTTCCTCCCCCTTTTTTGTTACACAATCACTTGGGTATTCATTACTGGACAGCCCAGGTCTTTAATGCCCTTATAAGTACATTCAGAAACATTTTTTTACAGTGAGGAAGCCAAACTATCAGCAAGGATTAAACAATGAATTCTCAGGCTCAGTCTGCAGAAATGCTCAGGTTCCTGCTCTGCAGCAGAAGGAATGATGAAGGGAATAACAAGATACTCACCTGCAATTCTGTGAACTTTGCCATGAAGCTGAGGTTTTTACTGATGTCCATCTGTGTGGGGGAGTGGAGTTCCACTTCCCTCTCTTTTTGCTCTTGGCCTGCAAGAAAACAGCATAGCTCAGAAATAACCACATAGAAGGCAGAAAGCTAGAAAGCAGAGAGAGCACATAGGATATACCCCTGGCTCCTCACTCTCCCAGAGCACTTCTCCAACACATCATCCAACTGCAACAGCACTTAAAGGGACTTTGTAAGGATTCTGACATAATGATAGAGCCAACTGAACACACACACACAGTACCACCTTCCCATCAACGTGAAGGATCCCCATTTACAGAAATCTGTTTCAAGAACACAGCTGAGACATACTTTTCCCATATCTGTGCTCTTCTACATTCCACACCATGCTCTGGTGGTAGCCTTTGGACAGCTTCTCTCCAACCACCTCCAGCTGCCGGTATCCCCACTCGGGTAGAGATGCTCCACTGAGCTGAAAGAGAAAGATGACCATAAATTAAAAGTCTTGCCAATCTGAACTTCAGGACGGAAGAACTTCCCAGGCTCTGCCTGACTACTGGATGACAGCAAGGGACTGCTAGAAAGTGTGTGAAGAGTCACCATGCAAAACTGTCTCAACAAATGTTACAGCCATAAAATCAGTGATTCTAGCAAATTCTGAAGAAAAAGAGCCTTAACTATTCCAGTTGCTGTCACAGACACAGTCTCAGCATCAGTTTCTAAGCCCCAGTTGTGTACAGTGCTCGCAACCTCCTGAGAAGCACCATAGCTTGGATGCTGAAGAGGGACAGAGCATGAGCATGACTGCTTAAAACACATGCTGCTCTTTTATAACGCTGAGCAAGTTTATTGTTTCCTTGTATTTACTCATTTGGTTATTTGTTGTAATGGGTTATGTATTTTGAAGCAGAGTTTGAGATTACGAGAACTGCATGAAGCAAAAGCTACAAGCAAGTAAACATAACCACACTTGCCTTTAGCACTGCAGAGGTGTTCACATGAACAAACCTCACTTCTGACAGAATTGTTTTCCACACATCTGTGTCAGACTCCCGATTTACAATTTCCTACAACAGAAAAGATGGCTTTTGATGCATGTTGTCTCAGCTGTTTCTGCTGGAACATGATGAGCTTCTCCCTTCCCTCTGACTACTCACCACTCTCCAGAGGTTCTGTGCTGGCATGGAGATGTTATAATCAATATAGCAGGAAACTTCTTGGGAGTGGGGGCTAAGAGGGGCAGCAACATCATGCCTGAAAGACAAATAAAGGAAGATCCTCCACCATTTCCTAAATACATATAAAAAGCAAACCCATATGGAATTGGCTTAGACTGGATTCAGTTATAAAGCAAAAAATAACTCTCTTATAGAGATTGCACTGTTTACTCTGAGAGAGAGCATTCCCCACAACCAAGAGCTGCCAGGAACAGGCTCAGAGGAAGCCAATGCAGATGCCTGCGATGCCAGGATGAAGAACAAGCACTGATTGTGACAAACAGAGACTCTGTTCACTGGGGTTTCCAATGATGAACAAATTATATTTGGAAGGGACATAGCAAAAACCCATGCTCAGAACAACCCCCTTCCTAATCTGAGTGATATTCAAATACACACAGATGCCTTTTGGGAAGCAGTCAGGAGGCAACTTCATACTGCAGGCTTTCAAAACAGGCAAGCATCTCTGGCAATCAGCCACAGCACACCGGATTCTCCAGCACATCTTCTGAACTTCCAGAGCACATCCTTCAGGTAGGAGCATGCCATCAATGTCAGTGGAGCTGGCTTTGGGTTAAAGTCACACAAAATACTAAATACCTGCACCTGTCTGGAGTGGGGGCAGCGAAGGGGTGAGGATGAAGACTCACAGAGGGGACTGTGTATTTATAATCTGCAGAACTGCCATGAAATGTGAACTGTGAAACCCTCTAAAGGCCACTAGTAGGGACGAACAGAAGCAGTGAGCAACCATTAAGAAGTTTTTGATTAGGATCAAATCCCCCTGCCAAGTCAACCAGAAAAAATAAATAAGCATACAGCATCCTTCCTCTGGGCCACAGGGATGGCTTATGGATCTAACCACATGAGGTCCCTCCTAGGCTCACCAGTTTAAAAATCCATGAATAACAGACAGTTTATGACAAGGTCACTGTGCTTCAACCCCTGAGTGGTTATTCCAAGAGCCAAGCCAGCAGAATGAGCCAGCAGGCTTGGCAGAGCAGAGCAGGAGGAAAGGACTTACGTGTTGAGGTAGCGAGTTGTGATGCCATGGACCAGCTGCACGATGTGCCCGTGCCTGACAGGCCGGGGTGGGTTGCTCACCACCAGCTGCTGCCTGGGGAAGGCAGGAAGAAATGGTTAAATTTTATATATCTTTATATGGAACACAACCTCGTCACGATCAAATTGTTAGGTCAAGAAGCTGCAGGCTGCAGGGACAGACATTTAGGCAAGAAGATGAGACATTAAAGCGATATATAGGTTGTACCAGAATGAAAACAAAACTCGTCAAGGCAAAGGTGAATTAAGGGCAGAATGAGTCAGAGGATCAGTAATGGGATACTGACACTCCAGGCATTAGGTCAGTGCTCTGAATCCAGGTCAGTCAGGAGCGAATTAAGGTTATTCCTGTCACACAGCTGTTTAGTGGCTTGTGGGAAACACTAAGTGCTTCACTGAGTCTGATGGGTGCTGTACTACAGCTGATGACACTTTGGCAGAATTAACAGAGGAGAGATCAATAGCTTTCTCCACCACACAGAGCAAACTCTCACCCTGCTTCTGCACAGGGCCATGGCAAGGGGGAACACTGCAGTTCACGGAACTGCTGCCTGTATTTTACTGTTCATAGAAGGACTTTGCATCCTCCAGTGCTTGTAGAAGTCTTTTGAGTTTGAAGAATTTTAAGAATATGTTTGGGTTCTCTGGTTCTGGTAGACTCCCTGCTTGAAAGGTCTGCACCATGAACAATCCTTCCTAATGTGGACATGACTTGCAATGGCACACAGACCTTCTGGTAGGACTCCTTATACAGACCCCAGAACAACGTAAAAAACCTACAAAAGCAGCTTTTTGATCAGTATGAAATTATATCACTCAAGGGATTTTACTGGCAAAACAAGAACAAAGAGTCCTTCTCTGCACTGACAGTGACAATGGCAAAACCCTTCAGCACAAACCAGGCCTCTCAGGTACAGGCACTACTTGGAATCCTTCCCTATGTGGCAGATCTTACAGCTGATGGCACACTTCTAATACAAAGAACTACTCAATTTTCAAAACTGTTTTCTACTATTTTCTGAGACTTACTCACACTTGATAAAACGCATCAAGACACTCTAACACTTGGGCTCCCACACTTCAAAAAGCAGAGCTTCCCTTTCATGCAAAACACCTGAAGAATCTCCACTGTTCCTGTGAGTCTTTCAAGTTTCCCTTGTGCAGAGCACAGCCCACGTTCTGGCAGGAGCAGTTCTGACAGGATTTCAGAGTCCTCAGTAACGCCTTTACAACATTGAGGAGGATTGTGTAAAGAGTTGCAATCACTTGCTCAGATCACACAAGCCTCTGCACCCTTAAGAAGAGAAGAGTTATGTCCAATCCAATCCAAGCCCTGGTTAGGTTTTGGAAGCATACAGCTTGAATTTAAATCTCTTGCATACTCACATTCCAGGATCTTTGACAATCCACCAGTTGTTCACATCCTTGAAGGGGTAGCAGGTCACCTGCTGTTGATGGGAACTCCCTCGGCCATTCTCATACCTGCACAGGAAGTTTCAAAACCCCTCAGAGCTGTAAAGGTACATTTCAGTGCTCACCAGTCCCAGCAATACAAACCTGCACCAGAGATTGACCATTCCTACAGAACACATGTAATCCAAAGGATTAATGAAGACACTGCCAGCACCCAACCTGTGACACTTGGACTGGCAGGTGAGAAAGCAGAGCCAACTTTCACCCTCCCAATACAGACCCAGCCAGATTCCTCACCTGATGGGATAAGTGTTGGTGTGAGAATGGAGCCAGCACTGCATGGGCTTGCCCAGCACGTTCCTCAGGGTGATCTGAGAGCCGTAGGCCACCTCTAAGGGCTGACCCTGAGTGATTCGAGCCAGCCCACCCTGAGAAGGGTAAGAACAGGGTAGAGAAGAAACACCCCAGAGGCTGTTTAAATTCTATTGAGTCACATGCCACTTCAACACAGCAGTATATTCACACAGTGCCTTGTCATTTGGTTTTATCTACCAAAATCAAGTCTGGCAGCACCATACTCAGCAGATAGTAAATACATCAACACCTAAAGGACTACAGGGTCTCAGGAAATACACCTAAAGCCAGGTTCTAAAAGACAAGCTAAGCACTCTTGTAGTATACTATGTCACCATGTGACAGTTCAATACTGTATCTACCTCTGTGGAGTTTCCTGTATTTAGCAGAAGAGTGAATATATTGTTCTTGGTTCACTGGGAAAAACTTCTCATCTGTTACTCAGATTTCAGTCATTATTGCTTCATCTTAAAGCAGACTACAGCAGCCAAGTAGTTACATAAAAGGAATAAATATGCAGGACCAAAGGAACAAGACTGAACACCATCTAACAGTGATCATAAAACAGATTTCCCGCTCTTCTCTCTAATAAATCAGTTCCAAGACCACATTTCTTTTACCTCTAAGCTGGCTTGGAAAGCACTTGTCATGATCTGGTCATGAGGCCCAGAGCGATACAGCAAAGCCAAGTGAACATAGAAGAAGGAGAGGTAGAGCCCCATGGGGATGATGATGAGGGCCAGAGCCCGGGCTAGAAAATGGCACAGCAAGGAAACCTGGAAGAACAGAGAAAACTCACTGGTTTCATGCTCTAGACATTAAAAATTCCAGAGCACTTAGCTTGTTTCATTTGTCTTTTTTAAGTTTTCCCCACCACTCTAATTCGGCTGTAACTTTTTGGACAACTGGATAACTGCCAGCAAGGATTTGAAGTGGAGCTGGCAGGAGTATGTGAGACAAGGGCATGTTCTGAGTCACACATCACCAAGACATGGGTTACAGCAGAAAAGACAGTCAGACACACATATTTTTCTTAATTCCATCTTCCCCAGCAACTGAGCTGGGAACTGTGCTCTGACAGGAGGGTTTCCAGACAAGGAATTTTAGTACAAAAGCCAGCTACACACAGCATTGTTATCTGTGGGTTTGCAAGGCTCCTGGCTGGCTCCTGCACTGAAAAGTTGCAAATAATGTATTTTGCATGTTGTGCTACTTACATTTGACAAGTTCTGGTCTCCTATCATGTGCCAGAAGTGGAGTCCTGCAATGGCCAAGAGCAGCATATAGGTAAACAGGCCCATGTATTTCACTCTGAGACAAAAAAGCATAAAAGATGAACATGGTTAAAAACTACACAATTACCTAATACACGATATAAATATTCAAACAGAAGGCATTAAATGCCAGGTAAGACATCATCACTTACCCAACTGCACAAGAACAGGCTACTCCAGTCAGCAGGAGCCAAAACCACCAGCTTCCAGAGAAGGCACTTAAAGATAAATATAATAAAACACTTGCTAGGCTCAGTTTAAAGATAATTTTACTTTAGTACAGATTACCTCCTCCTCTGCAAGGAGCAGAGAACAAAAGAGACAAATGTCTCTAAATTCAATGCCTGTAAACAGTTACAAAGGAGCATTAAGTGACCTGTTATTATCAGTGTTTCTGTGCACAGAAGGAAACCTTCCGGAAAAAAATCTGGGTGGGCACAGAAGAGCTCCCAGGGAATTTTATTTCTATTTTAATATTAAAAAAAAGACAACCCTGCTAAAAGTAAAAACAGTCTTCAACACTGCTCAGGAGAAAACTTCTGGGGCAGCCATATGAGAGGTAACAGCATTGGATTTCACAGACAGATGAAGTGAGTTGCAGAATAGTTAAGTGGCATAGAAAAACACAGTCTGTGACAAAAAAAGTCACCACGAGAATATCCAAAAGGGTGGGACACAATCCAACTTTACCTGTGCTTTTGCAAATTGTAGAACTTCAGGTAGGACAAAACTGCAAGCAGGATAAAAAAAATCAATACTGACTCCAGAAGCATGAACCTTGATTGAGTGATCAGAGAGTTCTCTGTTGGAAAAGAGAAACAGACACAAAATTAGAGAAATTTATCTATGGGCAAGTGCTACCTCAGACAATCACACTGTTATCCAACACAAGGACCTGCCCTTTTAGGGACAGCAAATTCCTACTGGCTGTAATATGAAAAAAATGCTGGTTTAGAGGGACAAAAACCTTCCAGCAGGAGCAAATTACATGGCCGTAACTGTTCCCAAGACCAAGAGGTGGGCAAGCAGTAAAGTCTGTCAGGAGGCAGATAAAGCTGCTGTGCTTCCTACAAGGGCAAAGAAAATCAGTGCTGGGAAATCCAGAGAGATGCTTCTCGAGGCAAAGAGTCCAGGCAGTGAGCCCAGCAAGCAATGAGCACGACAACAGATCTGCAGGAAAAGGAGCTGCAATGAACCAGAATCAGAGCAGCTGGTAGCTAGGAGAGGTTTCTCTTATCAGGCTGCTAAAGGGCTGCTGAGAGGCTCTTTCCCTTTCAGGCAGCTGCCAGCAGCCCCTGAGAGGGAAAAAACCAAGCTGAGCTATACACACCAGAACAGTGTCAAATCACAGTGCTAAGGACACAGGCTGGTTAGCTGCAGTTTGGAGATGAAGAAATTTGATGAGCTTTGACTGCAAGTAGGGTGGTCCTGCTGTTAAAAACCAGTGTGTTGTAACTCATCCTGTAAACCTCCGAGAAGGGAGTACAGGCCTCCTTGGATATGAGAAATGAGGCTTCCTAAGAGGAAAAGGGACTCTTCTCCCCATGTATAAAGAATGGGGCTCAATCTTACCTAAGAGAATCAGAAGAGCAGATCCAAGTGCAGCACAGTGGGAGAAGTGCAGTTCAGCCAAAATCTGGTAGGCTAAAGGCACACAGAGAGCACCAGCCAGGGCTGGCAGGAGTCGCAGGGACCACACAGGAACATTCATGCTGTACTCTGAAACAGAAAACAGAAACCAGTGATCCACCAGTTTGGAAACTTAATTGCAGACAGGAAAGACCAATACAGAATTTCTTAGTTGTACTAATTTGTCCATCTTGTACTGCTTCAACTGTTGAGCTGATTGAAAAAGCTTGTGCAATGAATTCATAGTGCTTTTAACTTGTGCAAGAGACCTGCAGAAGACTTATTTAAAAAGTGACATGAAGGTGTTGGATAAAGTGATATTTCCACTAGACAGGCAAAAGGAATCTGTCAGTTGCTGAAATTCTGCTTATTTTCTCAAAAGAATGAGACAGTTAAAAACAGTTCTTACCAGCTCCAATCCTGTTCCATAGGAAGTTTCCATCAAATCCCCCTAAGTAACCTACAACATAAACAAGAGAATTTCCAGTCTCAAAACACAGATAAAACCTGGTGCTAAATTGGGAACTATTTTCCAAACACACAGCTTTTCCTTGCACGAAGGCCCTCCTTCCCAAAAGGGTCCTCTTTGATACTGCTCTGTCTGCAGCAATGCTTGAGAATGTGCAGAGGCACGAAGAATATAAATTGGGAACAAGAGATTCTCAGTGACAAAGTCAGATGTCTATTTAATTCCTCCCTCCCATACAGACACTTTCATGTTGTGATATCTCAGCTACAGAAAGGAACTGAGGCTTGCTGTCTGTTTCTTGTCAGCAATTCCCATCTTACCTTTATCCAAAGGGTTGGGTAACAGTGAGGTGATGGATACATGGCTTCATCACCTCCCCTCTACTCATGCAACAGCCCCAACAATCCTAAACAAAGGAAAACCCAATTCTCTCTACATCAGAGCTTCTCATCTGCCTTGCATTTTCCCCCATAACCTAATCTGATGATTCATTTCTAACCACCATCCCTCTCTTCCACAGCAACAGGCACTTCCCAATCCCAGGAGACCCTACCTCCCAAGGCCAGCAGCATGTGGCCAAAAGGTGGGCCACTGTCATCCACAAAGAAGATCCTCTTCATGTAGAGTGAAACGAATTGGCCATAATAAACTTCATCGAAACTGAAACACCAGAGGCAGAAATATGTCAAATCTATCTGGAATTATCCTGCAGGGACACTAGGAAAGCAAACACTGATTTGTTGGCAGAAAGCTGAGAATGCAACGAAGCACTGAGGCTTTGCCCCTTCTCCTCATGAGTTTTTATTAGGAAAGACTATCACTGTACTGGGATTGCTCAGCCTGGAAAAGAGAAGGGCCACAGGGGTGACCTAATTGTGGCCTCCTGGTACCTGAAAGGAGTCTACAGGAAAGATGAGGAGAGACTAAAAGATCCTGGGGTGATAGGACAAGGGGGAATGGCTCCACGCTGACACAGAGGAGGTTGAGATTAGTTATTAGGAGGGAATTCTACCTGCTTAGAGTAGTGAGGCCCTGAAGGCTGTCAAGAGAAGCTGTGGCTGCCCCATCCCTGGAAATGGTCAAGGTTGGAGCATGTGCTCTAGGGAAAGGTGTCCCTGCCCATGGCAGGGAGTGGAATGAGGAGATGTGCTTTAAGGTCTCTTGCAACCCAAACGAGTCTGGGATTCTGGGATTCTCTGATTTACGGAGGCTGACATCAGTCAAGTGTTTGCTCCTGCATTCTTGCTCACAAATGTTTGAAAAGCAAAAGTCTGTGTCTTTCCAGTAGAAAAGAAACTACTTACACCACAGCCCGTGGATAGCAAAGCCCCCAAAGACGACTTATTAATCCCATCACAGTCAGTGCCACGAGGTTCACATTGATCTTTGCAGTGACCACTACTGGCTCCTTCAGAAATCCCAACATTCTGTCAAAGGTTTGTCTGAACCTTCGAGAGCAGAAGAGAACAGCAGTCACCCTCTGGCTCACAGAGAGCTGAACATCACATAAAACATCAGCCCTAATGTCTGCTACAAGCAGCTCGTGGTAATTTATTTCCCAAAGTTCTCTTGCTTTTCATGTTTCTGTTTCTATTCCACCTACAGGAATAACTGTAAAAATAAAGTTACTAAACTGACACATTTTTCACCTGCCCTGCTTCTGCCTGCAGTAGTAAACTAGAAACCTTGCTTTTTCTTACAGAGAAGCACAGCAGATTAATTCTCCAGCCTATATTCTAGAGAGCTGAAAGCAAACCTCACTTGGGCTCATCAGCCCAAATTCTGATGCTACTGTTGGACAACCCATGTGCTCAGGCACAAGGTGACCTCATTACCTGAGCTTTTTAGAGCTCATGTAGTTTAAAATAACCTCAAACAAGTTACTTCCTTCCCAACAGAGGTATTTCAGTTGGGGTAAGGAAGGGAGGGGCAGACCCCTCCAAACATCCTCCGCATTAGAAAGCTGGTTACTGGAGCACAGGTATAGGTGCTGTTTAAGCAGAAGTGCTAAAAGCTAGGTCAGGAAAGAGCAGAGAATCAGTGCTGTGTCTCCTCACCTCAACACAACGGAAAGCTACCAGAACAAATCCATCTGCGTGGCTTTGATCAGGAGAGAACAAAGCGAGATGCGAGCACATCACCACCATCCAGAGCAGTGCCACTGGCCTGGTTTCTCTCTGCCTACAAAACACAAGCAGGGCGTGGAACAGAGGTTTTCAGGTTTTTTATGATCCCACCTGGGCTCTGTCAGCCCTCGCAGGCCCTGGGAGCACCTGCTGGAGGCGCTGCCGATCCCTGCGGCACAGACGGGCCCAGGGCAGGTGTGCAGCACCACCTCGGGCTCCTCAGGGCACCATCGAAGCCGTCAGGCTCTGCACCCTTACGAGCGGGCAGCAGGACCAGCGCCCCCAGCCCGCCCTCAGCGGGTCACCAGTCATCACCACCCTGTACCCAGCCCTGGACCCTTCCTTCAGAGGTACTGCAGGGCAGAGGAACAACAACCCTAATCCCCCCCGGGACAGGACCGGCACCGGGACAGGACCAGGGAGCAGCACTAGGACCGCGATCAGGACCGGCACCGAGAGCAGGACCAGGCTCAGCGCCGAACCCCGCTGCCCACACGGGCCCGCCGGGGGGGCGTGGCCATCCCGCGCGCCGCGCGCCACCCGCCCTACCTGGCGCTGCCGGATGTGACGTCAGACGCACGCCGCGGTAGGGGCGGAGCCAGAGGAACCCGGATGTGTTGCTATGGCAACGCCGGGTGTCGCTGCCATGGCGGCCCTGAGGGCCCCGCCACTACCGGAGCTCATGGTCACAACCATCTACCGCGGCCCACGGTGCCAGGGCACCCCAAACACTGTGTCCCTGCCCCTCCCTGCTGCGGGACATCAGCCGGGGTGCCTGGCCTTTAGTCAGGGTCAAACCCCGACACATTCACACAACTATAATTATTTTTTTACAAAGCTCAAGATTTTAACCAAAATAACCAGACAAGGGACTGGGGAATTTGAGAAAAGCATAACCTGCTTTATTTTTTTAATTTTTTTTTTTTTATTTAAATAAGGAGAATTCTTTCATATGGAAAGAGCTAATACAATCACATATTTGAAAGGAGAAACAATAGGTACTGAAACGAGGAGAAGGGCAATAAAGAGTGTGCCGCAACTGGCCTGGTGATTCCGTGATTCAAATTCCGGTCCGAGTAAAAGTTTCCAAAAAATATAAACAGGTTGCACATTACACAATTATCCATCGTCTGCCCTTTCAAATATCTGGTCTACATGAAAAGACAAAGAGAGGAAAGGCCAAAAAAAATTTACTATACAGGTCATGAAGTTAAAAGCTTGAAGGAGGACAGTATCCCCTTGAGAAACAACAAATGCAATTTATACAGAACCAGAGGGAGGATTCCAGCTAAGGACAATGCCTTGAGACATGCTAAAGGGTGAACGCCTCACTGCTGCAGCTGTGATTCCAGGGGGAACAGTCAAGGACATCTGGAGCAGCCAGAACAAGCCACTAAACCCAAGGGAGTGTCTATGGCCACTGGGGAAACCTGGTGGTCTCTGGATTAAAATAAACAACAAAAATAGCTGGACTCTACTGTCTTATGGTTCAGCAAAATGTACCTTTTCTGTCCATGGGCCACAACTAAGCACGCTGGTGGCTGTTCTAAACTAAATTTCATTCACAATTGCAGCTTTCTTATAAAGAAACTGGGCTGCTGAATAAAAAATAACCGAGTTTACAAGGAACTGACCTGTGCTTAACCAGCCTGGAGCAAAAGGGAGGGTTAAGAAAACGCAACAGAAGGAGGTCCTGGCATGCAGGGGTGCTGGCTGCAACGTGAATGGAGTAGCCAAGAGGTGAGACACAGCGAGAACACTTGGCTCATTTTGAATACCTATCTATAAATACACAGGAACCACAGGGCAGCATGTAGCTTTGCAGCACTGCTGCAAGGAAGGTGTGGATGGAGTGAGTGCCTCTGCGTGAACACCAAACGCACAGGAGTGCAACGGGCAGCAAACACATCCAGAGGTGCTGACACTGCACAGCTGGCACAGCCAGGAGCAAGCTATGGAACAACAGCAATACCTGTGTCACTGGTGACTGTGCTGCTTCTGCTTGTCATTATTCTTTTGTCATAAATTACACTGGAGTGCTTTATTCCCCTTTTTTTTCCTTCCCAGACTTCAATGTTGGTTTGTTTTTTAAATTAAGAGCTAACAGCACAAGTGGCAAGGAGGGCAGCACTGAGTGAGCTGCTGGCCATGGCTCACTGTGTGACAGGGAACTGATCACACAGGTGCTTCAGACCCTCTGCTGAACACGAGCAGCAAGTCAGCCTCTGAGGATTCGTGCTTCACCCATTGTTGCTGGAAAGATGGATTCCACCTTTCCCTCCCACTGCACCCTGCACCTTTCCCAGCAGAAGGAGCCTGCAATTTGGTAGCTGACTTCCAGTCAAAGCAAAAGCAACTCACAAAGGAATAAATCAGCAATAAATCAACCTTTCAGCAGTGCAGACAGCAAGCAGAAGGACCCTCTGTAACTGTATTGATGCGTGCTGTGCATCTCCATCCTCCTCGCCACGCTGGATTTGTATCAGCGTTCCAGCTCCCTTGGCATTTCTGCTCCTTTGAGGATCAGAGGCTTTTCCTTTTGACTCCAGAGCACCACAAACTGCACTAACCTTGGACTAGCTTTAACAAACAAACAAACAAGCAAACAAACAAACAAGCAAAAATATATGCCAGAGAAGGATATTGCACGGTAGAAATTTGGGCTCTAAAACTGCTTTCCATCACACAAAACTCCACTAAATAAGAGAGAGTCTTGCCAACTGCAGCTGACAGTCACGCAAAAGTGAGGAATGGAATGAAGCTCACATGCATTTCTTGGCCTTTCCTGCACAGAATAATTCAGACATAATATATAAATAGAGCAGTGAAACAATTACTTTTTCACCTAGACCTACAACATCAAATACGTATAAATAAATTCTAGTGTTTTATTCTGTTGGGGAAAGGAATGGAGGGATTAAAAGAGAAAGAAGGGTGACCTTTTTCAACAGGAAGTTTTGTAGTTCTGATGGCATTTACACCAGAGGGACTGCAGTAACTTGGATCTTGCAATAACCCAGTTTCTCCAACACGTTTGACCATTTTAAAGTCATACAGGTGGGAGGAAGAAGGTTAGTGTCTTTGTCAAGCTGAAGTAGTGTGTCTAGAGTAGGGAAGAGATGAGAAGAAGGGGGGCTCAGGTAAGTCTCTTTAGCCATTGGTTAGATTCTGGGCTCATATTAGCTAGGGCCAGCTGGGCAGAAGGATAATAAAAAAATCCCAAACAGACAATTCTGCTGTTAATGGTATTTCAAGGGACAAAATATAAACGAGGGTGGGATGACTTACTGGTGGTGCAATCTTTGGAAAACACTGGGAGCAGGACTAGCAGATGAGGATGCAGGTCTGGGAGATGCCTGAAGGTTGGGGAAGTATTTGTTGCTAAATCTCAAACCCTGTACTTTAAGGAGGATGCTAGAGAGATGCTGGCACACTCTGCTCTGAAATTAAAAACCCATAAAACCTAAGAAAAACAGAGCTCTTATTTTTTCTTAAAGTACCATCCTATCCCTTTCCCTTCGGGTTCTCTGCCATGGTCCTTGGGGACACCTGTGGAGAGGGGACATTACTACGCCTAAGTTAGTTTAGGTTTCTAAGCTCTTTAAAGCTACTGTATAAAAATCATATTTATGCCTAGCTTAAAACTTCAAATGCATCCTTACAAAGTTACAAAGGATCTTTTTCCAGAAAGGGAAGAGGGGCAAAAAAAAAAA